>CM060922.1:352301955-352374455 GCA_030737875.1 Allium sativum | reverse complement strand
TATAGAAATGCTAGTGAAATTGCCATAATTTCAATTTAACAATCTAATCAACAATTTATGGGTTTCTTCCCTAATAACAAGGGTATGTATCGCGTGCACATTAACATATTGTAGAACCAAACTTAAGGTGTAACAAAGCAATGTTAAAAAATATGGATCATTTTTTATCATAACGCACAAATGTAAACACATCAAAATATTAATTTACAGTATAGTAACAATAAAAGTGACCTACAATAATCTCGTATTGGTCTGGAGTGAGAAGAATACTCACCTAAAATTCGGACTTCCACTTTGTATATGCCTTAAACGTCCTCACTAGTATATGTGGTGTCAACTTTTAAGCTTGCAATGTTCCCCCTTTAAACGATTTGTTGATCACTTGATCATCTATAATTTTCCACTTGAACATTAGTTTGAATTACCAATATGATGCTCCTATTACGCACTTAAATTCATCTATGACTCACTTCCTGTTTTGACTTCCTCTGTTTATTGAAGAATATAAGATTCAAAGGAAAAAAATTATTCAGAGATATCTTATATATGGATCCACTTCATAAAATACTAAACGGTAAATGTTCAGAACCCATAAGTTATTTTGTTCATTTAATTGAATCTTCGGCTATTGGTTACAATCTAAAATCATAAGGTAATCTATTGCCCTAGGTAATCATTGCCACTTGTTTACTAATTAGCACACCAATATAACTTAAAACATTTATGACATCAATTACCAAATGCCCTTGGTAATCAATCGAACCTATAAGTTTATGTGACTATGTACTAATAAGGCATCACTTTAAAAGCATGATTCATAAAATGAAAAAAAAAATCAAAAGAGGAATTTCAAGAATCAAACTCAGGACGAATTTATAAAATAATAACAACACAAAAAACCCAAAATTGAAATTACCAAACAAGTCCACGAATTTGGTCGATGAAGTCATTGATGGTTGACTGAATCTTTATGGTCGTTGCCGCTTGAACAAACATGTTGTTGGAGTGAACCAACAATGTCGACGATGTTGCTAATCAATGCCAAATTCGACAACCTTCCTGATTGCGAGAACCGACGCGGAATAGACGAGGTAGTTGCCGTGGGGTGAATAGATGTGATCCGGTCATTGATGGCTTGTTAGAGGAATTTGTGTGGTCGTGAGAAGAAAGAAGTTTTCTTTTGGTCCGAAGAGGAAAGTGAGAAAAAAGGGAATTTTTATTTTCACGGCCTATTTTTTTATCGCCAAGATGCCACCTTTGTTTGAGTTCCCGGGTTCCAACAGGCTAGGGTAAGATAGCGGAATGACTTCTTTATCGTCTAATTTGTTATCTTATTTTTTACTCTTATCTATGTTTTATATAGCCCTTTAATTATAAAGCTATAATATTGTGCTATATATAAGGTGTTTCGTTGTAGTGATTTCAAGTCAATTCAATTTAAAATAATCAAGTCATAGACATTCAAAGTTAAAAATCGATATTTACGAATTGTCGCATCATAGTGCGTTCTATTCAAACCATATAATGATTATAAATTTTCACGTCCCTTTTCAATTTTAATTATATTTCCAAATCATTTGAAAACAGTTTCAAATTATATTTCAAATTAGATTTCTAATTTACCATCCCATTGTCGGACCAGTTAGGGATAGCCAGGGAGAGCAGGAAACTGAATTTCCAAATCGAAGCCTAGACACCATCCTTTCTGTCATCCTAGAACGTTCTGGTGTATATTATATCATTATTATAAAAAGACATAGTTAATATATATATATATAACCATATTCAATTTTCAAAAATCTCATTTCAAATTTAAATTGAAAATAACATATTTTTACCAAAAACCAGTTTCAAGTAGATATAAAGATCGTTATACAAAAATCAATACATAATTCAATTCATTTTCCAAATCCTAATTTAATATTTAAAAGTTGATATTTAATTCAAAACCAAAATTTAAATATTATTTAATAAGTAAAAAAAACATATATAGGAAGGAGATTCTAAATCGATCACCCATACATTTCCACAGCCACGGTGTGTGTGTGAGTGTAATATCATGTAATGCAATCGTATTTATCCAAATGAATCATACGATCAGATGGATATGAATTCATTCATCACAACAAACATTTAACTGGGCACAAGCGTTACAGACAATAACGCTTACTAGCGTTCAGTGTATTATCTAATTCATGAGCAACCATTCAAACATCAACATCCATCACACAATCATCATCAACTAATTATAATTAATCTCAACTAATTATAATTAACTAATTTAAATAAATAATTTAAACTAGAAGTTCTCTCCATAATAGCTCCAAAATCTTCTCTGTCCGAACCCCGTATCGACTGTGAACCAATCAATGGACAATGACAGTACATATTGGATTACTTCTCTGCTTTTAAATCCCATTTCAATATGTAGTTGGTGATTTCATCTCATGGATACCGAGAAGAGGCGCAAGGTTATGAGATCGACACCGAATGACATAAGTATGGCTCTCCTAGCAGTGATAATATGAATCAAACTGAAATTCCAAACGCAAGTCTGTTTTCTTGATAAAACTCAAAGCCAAACATGACTTTCCCGTCTCATATTTGGTCACTCACATATTATTGCTCACTTCAAAAAAAATCAAGGCTTTGTTGCTGCTCGCAATCTTAATTCTTTTTTTCTTCTAAGATTTCCTATCTTGTTCATTCCCAAATCTTAGTATACCTTGGATTAGATAAAGGAAACTTTTAAAGGCACCAAAATTTCCTTTCGCAACTCAAAGTCAGACAATCTGACTGCTAATTCATTGAAACTTTCCTTGCATGCAGTTGGAAGAGATTATTGAATACAAATACACAAATGGAGACCGACTGTTAAATTAAAAGAAGACAAGGCGGATACTCACGGGAAAACGAAGGTGCGGCTTGAGCGGACGGTCGGTGCTGTCGCTGACGGTGATGTCTGTAGCGGAGATGAAGCAAGGGGACATGGACTATTTAAGTGGGGAAAACCGACTGTCATGCTGGGTAGGTATATCCGTATATGTTGTCTTTGAGTTCGAACTGAGGAGGGCTGTAGCCTGCTATGGATTGCTGACGGAGTTTGGCTGGTGGTCACGGGGAAGCTGCGGCATCTGGGAGGGGAGTATGGAGGAGGCGAGTTGTGGAGAGCAAAAATGACGTGTTGATGGATGAAGAGGGGTGGCACACGAGAGAGAGGCTTGCGCTGAACAAATGGAGAAGAAGAAACTGAGATGACTGTTAAAGCATAAATGGAGTGAAGGAAAAAGGATCTTACTGCTCATGTTGGAAGAAGGGGAGAGAGATTTTCGGTGGAGAGGAAAATGGTTTGGGGAAAGAAGGAAAGGGGTACCGCTGTTTCGGTGAGGAAGTGTGTACTGTTAAACAGGTGAGGGTTACACGTAGGGGGCATGCAACAAAGAATTGGCCACGCGCTGATCTTAAAAGGAGGAATACGAAACGTATATCAGTTATACACAATACTGTTGAAATAAAATAAAATCTACTGATATAACTTAAGTTCTCAACTGAAACTTTAGGGTGTTCAAATTGTTTTCTTCGAATGGTATTATACTGTTTAACACTCATAATGTTCTACAAATGTCATCTTTTGTCTGAACAATATACTCAATAAAGACCAATCAACTAAAATTGTTAAATACATCTTGTGCGTTGCTTTAAATATCATCTTCTTAAAATAAATTAAAATATGCTTTATAAAATTGCATAAATAATATTACCCTTAAAAGTCAAAAATATTATTTATAAGAATATCTTCTAAAGTTTTATATTAACAAAGTTTTGAACACATTAGCAATCTTCATAGGAAACATCACAAGTTGTTAAATATACATATATTTCACTGAAGTATCATATGTTAAAAAAATTATATCATTTAAAAATATATGTACATATATCTGAATCAATGTTAAACAATAATTTTAAATATTTATAAATTCATATCTTTGTATAATTATTCTTTATATTCAAAATATATCAGTAAAATCTTATAAACATCATTATATATCCTCTTACTTATTGATATAAAATAAAAATCATTCTTGCGAAATTTTAAAAATAACAAATCATTTTCTTATATTAATATCAGAAAATATCATTAATCATTAACATTCATAAAACACAATAAATTAAATATAACTTTTAAAATAAGTTTTTTTTTCTTATACAAAAATCATATTTAATAAAACAAAATACTTATTCAAAGTTAAAAATTATATTCAAACCTTATAAAAATCAATTTATATTCGGAAAAATTCAAAATTATATAATAAAAATCCAAATCAAACTTAGTAAAAATTATGGGTTGTTACATTCACCCCACCTTAGAAACTTTTCATCCTCGAAAAGGAAGTCGAGTAAACTTAAACTCCTTTACAAATTTTATATTCCCATTTCTCTCTTAACCTATCATGAATGTAATAGTCAGAAGAACCAAGGTCCATATTATCTCAGGATACTCTATCTGATTCTCACTAAATGTAGAGTCTAAGGAAACTTCTATGATCTTGCGATTACTAGGGTCATCACGGGTCTTGTTAAAAATCGAATTCTCTGAGTTAGACTCAGAGCTGCTATCCTACCACTAAGGAGAAACTGGGAAAGATATGGTCTAATACTTAGAGGTCTATGACCCTAAGAAAATCTTAAAGCTTGGAAATTATCATTCTAACTTACTCTTACGGAACCCATGATTTCCTCATCAATTATAAGACCTAGTGCTCAAATTTAAATCCAAGTTCTCAAATATATTTTTCCCTAATCATTCCATTATAACATCTTGGCTAAATTCAGTATTAGAAATTCAATTGCTCTCAATACAAATTCAAGTTCAATTTAAGAGATAATTAAAAATACTGGTTTCAAATCTAAATTAATTCACTTGTCCATGGATTTATCAGAGCAGGGAAAAAGGAAGAATTCAGAAATGAAGTTGGATAGTTAAATTTCAAGCACGACAATTTGGGGTGATATTCAAAAGATAACAATGGGTTGAGCAAAACCCAGCGATAAGGGAAGGGATAGAATTGTATTTATGAAACAATCATTCTATTTCAAATTTTTATTCCAATTGTTTCCAATTCATATTAACCCATTTATAAGTTAAATTTATACTCATTAATATTCATATTTTAGTTGTCATGTTCACCAAATCGAATAACACTTTTTCTAAATCCACTTTAAAAATCAAAAAATATATATAACTCTTCCTCATTCTTGTTTAAATATCAAATCTTGTTTAGAAATTTTTCTAGTCGGAAAAATCTCTTAGACAGTTTAATTAAAAAAAACCATCATGCTTCCTCTGCGCAATCTGATTATGTTCAAGCTAGGGTTGTTTCAGATATTGATCTTAATATTTTCAGAACTCACTTCTTCAAATTTAATATTTCAAGATCAAAATTTTCCTACTTCGATGTTTGTTACGATTTAAATTAACTTTTTAAACTCATTCTTAAGTCAAAATCATCTCTTTAAATAAATTCTTAACTTAAGTCTAAATCGTCTATAGATTCTTAAGTTGTTCTGAAAGCTAAGATATTCTTGGATATTCTCATTTACAATTCATGTTAAAGATTTATCCAATCTATTGCTTAAATTAACATATTAACATTCTTTGAGAAATATAATATCTTTTCTGATTACAACTTATTAGATCATATTCAAACATCTGTTATGACTTGTTTAACTTGAAGTATGGGTGCTATTTTTGATATAATTTCATAATGTATTATCTTATTTTCCCACATTTGCTTCCTAATCTTTAAGTGGATTTACCTCAAAATCCTTCTGGTTATTAAAATAATTTAATTTGTATCCATAACATATTAAATTCCCTCTTAATAGTTCCAACCTATCGAAATAATTCAAGTATCTCTTGACGTCTTAACTGGAGTCATATAGTCATCCCACTTTTGAAACTCGAAAATGAGTACTGATGATGTTGCAATCATCATCAAAACATCCCCGGGCGACTAGAGTGTGACTCTATATCTATCTAGTATATATTGGCTTCGCATATACGTTGATCAGACGTATATTTAAAAACTCTTACATACTCGATAGTCCAATCGTGACGTCGAAAAAACACTCTAAATTCTTATTTCCAATTATATTTCAAAATATATCAAATAATCACTGTTTCAAATGATTTACTTGTTCAAAAATGCCTTATATAGGTTTCAAAAATATGCTCTCTCGTTATAATATTCCAAAATCTCATTCTAGGGTATTTCTAACCCTATCTCTTAATGAGATAATATAACTCCGAGGAGTCCTATTCTTTTGTCCAAATATGTACGTACCCTATAGCTTTGTATAACCAAAGCTCTGATACCAACTGTAACGACCCATCTTTTTGCCCGATTTTCGCCGGTAATTAAACCGACTTAAACCGTTCACAAAGATGAATTGTTATGGGTGCATACATATATTGAACAAAATAACATAACTCTTTATTGCAAAATACAATGTTACATCAGAGCTACACAGAATATCAGAGTTACAACATATACAGCGGAAGAAAAGTAAATATACTCTCAGTGGAAGAACTGTATGCTATAGCGAAAGTTCCAACTCTAGTGTGGACACCAACTTTAAAAGTGCTTTGAATCCTGCTCCAACGACCTATAACTGCAAAACTAAACACAAGCTGCCCGTGTGGAAATTAATGGGCACCCAGAGTTTAGAAAGGAACAATAAACTCCAGGTCAGTCGTGGGACTGGTGTGAGAACTCCAAAAATAGTTGTTATTTAGGATTCATTTTAAAGTGGGGGTAATTCCACGGACCACGCCGCTAACGCGGAATGAGTTTACTCCATGTGAATACCCGTGCATATGAATTCGCAATGACTTTAGAAAAATGAAGCTATCATAAGCTCGTCCCATATCACACAATGCAAGCGCACACCAGATGGGCGAATTTCATCTTATGATAACGAAACGTGCTTTCATATGTGAAAATCCTCTTCTAATACTATCATATAGTGTGCAAAACAATTTCGCAATTAAATGTATTAATTCTAGACGACATAATACCATTAATATTATCTCGCCATATATATACAAACCAAATCCCTATGGCTCGTATTGGAGAGTGGATTTCCAACTTGATGATTCCTGGCACGAAAGATCAATCAGGGATACCAAACGAAGTGCCTCAACGGCTTTTTCATCCATCATGCGGACACCGACTACCCATCGTCAGGGCAGATCAACGGTTTTCGATCAGACACGACCCCCACGAACATACCCAACTTCCCCAGGTTCATAAGTGGTTTCCCACTGCTGCACAGCTTCATCATCAATTCATATATAAGTATAAAACCTAACCGCCAGTTTCTCATCAATCCGGGGTGTGAGGTTTTGTCGATGTCACGTCATACACAAAGCGATGCTTCGATAAGACATTCTTTGAACATCATTAGCTCGTTTCATAACTCGGGTATGCCAAATTGACAATTCACGACATATCACTGATTTCAATCAATGCATACCCTCTAAGTTTATACGGCTTAGAGACGAGGATAATATATTGCCACAAATCCGATATACATTAACGGAAATCAGTGCTATGCGGTCAATTTCAACATCAGACACACCATCCATACGAATCCGTTCTGGGTCTGAATGGAACAACAACCCGAAAATACTTAAATATGTTCAGGTCTCATGTAACTCATACCTCGTATCGGTGGCCTACCTAACCGAGACATCAATCAACAATCAATCTAAACAAATTCAAATATTTTCGGTCTTCATTCGTCGTTTACCGAGTCTTGAATTGCTTCGTAACGTCGTATTATTACTTGGAATGGTTTTCGAACATATATTCGATCCCGGTCTTTCCAAGTAATAAGCGTACTTTAAACAGTAGCTATGGTTCACACAGGCTTTTCAATTCAAATCTCCTTCCACATAGTTACCAATTCATTTATGACTCAAGATTTGAATTACTTTAAATTCATATATCTCGTTACCATCTTAAACTCTTCTTTGAAATCAAAGATTATACCTTCGCTTTAATTTCTTATCTTTAATACCCTCAAATCAAAGACTTGATTAAACCTCCAATTACGATATGAATTTCCACCATTCAATCTCATCGGGTTTCAAGAATGATATTATTGAAGATACGATTCACGACAAAACCCAAATAAATCGATATTGAATCATAAATTACACAGAAATTTTATCCACTTATATTCGATATAAATTCTCATAATCAACGAATACTATAAGTGAAATAATGATATAATAATATCTTCCAAATTCCCAAGATAGTATTCAATTACACCATGAAATTTTTATATCCAATATCGAAGATTATTTCTATCTAACTTATTCCAATCAGGTGGAGAAACCCATATCTTAAATGAAAGATTTATTCAACTCTTTGATATTTGATCTAGATAGAAATAACATCAACTTATCTTTAATATAAATCTCCGTATCCAATTCATATTATAAGTGGAATAACGGTGAATTACCTTTTAAATTCCTCAGATAATATGAATTTTCATCCAACGAGTTAATCTCAAGCATCCGAAGATTTATCTCCAACCATATCCAAATTAAAAATTGGAAAAACCCATTTCAATCCCATGTAAGTATTCTCGATACTTTAAAATCTTTGAACTATTTTATAAATCATTCTTATAATCAAATAATAGTTCTTGCTTTAAATTTCAAACCAATAATAACATTTGGAAATGTTACCAAAGTACTGCTATAAAATAGCCCTTTAAATCAAATAGATTTAAAATTACTCGAAATGCAAGTATTCCAATTCTAATCACCTTTTTTTTAGGAATTATCATAAATTTCTCCAAATTTAATAAACTTGTTTTATTCGATTATGATCGGTAACTACACGTATTTCAAATTTGTTTTGAATATAACTCGAAAATCATATATTGAAAATCGAAATTGTTCTTTCTATTCAAATACTATTATTATTTGAAATCCAACGCGCCTTATTTCAAGTCAAGTCAATTTAAAATAATCAAATCATAGCCATTCAAAGTTAAAAATCGATATTTACGAATTGTCGCATCATAGTGCGTTCTATTCAAACCATATAATGATTATAAATTTTCACGTCCCTTTTCAATTTTAATTATATTTCCAAATCATTTGAAAACAGTTTCAAATTATATTTCAAATTAGATTTCTAATTTACCATCCCGTTGTCGGACCAGTTAGGGATAGCCAGGGAGAGCAGGAAACTGAATTTCCAAACCCAAGCCTAGACACCATCCTTTCTGTCATCCTAGAACGTTCTGGTGTATATTATATCATTATTATAAAAAGACATAGTTAATATATATATATATATATATAACCATATTCAATTTTCAAAAATCTCATTTCAAATTTAAATTGAAAATAACATATTTTTACCAAAAACCAGTTTCAAGTAGATATAAAGATCGTTATACAAAAATCAACACATAATTCAAATCATTTTCCAAATCCTAATTTAATATTTAAAAGTTTATATTTAATTCAAAACCAAAATTTAAATATTATTTAATAATTAAAAAAAATCATATATAGGAAGGAGATTCTAAATCGATCACCGATATATTTCCACAACCACGGTGTGTGTGTGAGTGTAATATCATGCAATGCAATCATATTTATCCAAATGAATCATACGATCAGATGGATATGAATTCATTCATCACAACAAACATTTAACTGTGCACAAGCGTTACAGACAATAACACTTACTAGTGTTCAGTGTATTATCTAATTCATGAACAACCATTCAAACATCAACATCCATCACACAATCATCATCAACTAATTATAATTAATCTCAACTAATTATAATTAACTAATTTAAATAAATAATTTAAATTAGAAGTTCTCACCATAATATCTCCAAAATCTTCTCTGTCCGAACCCCGTATCGACTGTGAACCAATCAATGGACAATGACAGTACAAATTGGATTACTTCTCTGCTTTTAAATCCCATTTCAATATGCTGTTGGTGATTTCATCTCATGGATATCGAGAAGAGGCGCAAGGTTATGAGATCGACACCGAATGACATAAGTATGGCTCGCCTAGCAGTGATAATATGAATCAAACTGAAATTCCGAACGCAAGTCTGTTTTCTTGATAAAACTCAAAGCCAAACATGACTTTCCCGTCTCATATTTTGCCACTCACGTATTATTGATCACTTCAAACAAAATCAAGGCTTTGTTGCTGCTCGCAATCTCAATTCTTTTTTTTCAAAGATTTCCTATCTTGTTCATTCCAAAATCTTAGTATACCTTGGATTAGACAAGGGAAACTTTTAAAGGCACCAAAATTTCCTTTCACAACTCAAAGTCAGACAATCTGACTGCTAATTCATGGAAACTTTCCTTGCATGCAGTTGGAAGAGATTATTGAATACAAATACACATATGGAGACCAACTGTTAAATTAAAAGAAGACAAGGCGGACACTCACGGGAAAACAAAGGTGCGGCTTGAGCGGACGGTCGGTGCTGTCGCTGACGGTGATGTCTGTAGCGGAGATGAAGCAAGGGGACATGGACTGTTTAAGTGGTGAAAACCGATTGTCATGCTGGGTAGGTATATCCATATATGTTGTCTTTGAGTTCGAACTGAGGAGGGCTGCAGCCTGCTATGGATTGCTGACGGAGTTTGGCTGTTGGTCACGGGGAAGCTGCGACATCTGGGCGGGGAGTATGGAGGAGGCGAGTTGTGGAGAGCAAAAATGACGTGTTGACGGATGAAGAGGGGTGGCACACGAGAGAGGGGCTTGTGCTGAACAAATGGAGAAGGAGAAACTGAGATGACCGTTAAAGATAAATGGAGTGGAGGAAAAAGGAGCTCACTGCTCATGTTCGAAGAAGGGGAGAGAGATTTTCGGTGGAGAGGAAAATGGTTTGGGGAAAGAAGGAAAGGGGTACCGCTGGTTCGGTGAGGAAGGGTGTACTATTAAACAGGTGAGGGTTACACGTGGGGGACATGCAACAAAGAATTGGCCACGCGCTGATCTTAAAAGGAGGAATACGAAATGTTTATCAGTTATACACAATACTGTTGAAATAAAATAAAATCTATTGATATAACTTAAGTTCTCAACTGAAACTTTAGGGTGTTCAAATTGTTTTCTTCGAATGGTACTATACTGTTTAACACTCATAATGTTCTACAAATGTCATCTTTTGTCTGAAAAATATACTCAATAAAGACCAATCAACTAAAATTGTTAAATACATCTTGTGCGTTACTTTAAATATCATCTTGTTAAAATAAATTAAAATATGCTTTATAAAATTGCATAAATAATATTACCCCTAAAAGCCAAAAATATTATTTATAAGAATATCTTCTAAAGTTTTATATTAACAAAATTTTGAACACATTAGCAATCTTCATAGGAAACATCACAAGTTGTTAAATATACATATATTTCACTGAAGTATCATATGTTAAAAAAATTATATCATTTAAAAATATACGTACGTATATCTGAATCAATGTTAAACAAATAATTTTAAATATTTATAAATTCATATCTTTGTATAGTTATTCTTAATATTCAAAATATATCAGTAAAATCTTATAAACATCATTATATATCCTCTTACTTATTGATATAAAATAAAAATCATTCTTGCGAAATTTTAAAAATAACAAATCATATTCTTATATTAATATCAGAAAATATCATTAATCGTTAACATTCATAAAACATTATAAATTAAATATAACTTTTAAAATAAGTTTTTTTTCTTATACAAAAATCACATTTAATAAAACAAAATACTTATTCAAAGTTAAAAATTCATATTCAAACCTTATAAAAATCAATTTATATTCGGAAAAATTCAAAATTATATAATAAAAATCCAAATCAAACTTAGTAAAAATTATGGGTTGTTATAATCTACCAGTCGAAATCTAAATTTTTCTCTTTCATTAGAAAATTATATTCTAATAGATGCAAAAGATTCTTGTTTCAAAGAATTCTGATTTATTTTGGATCCTATACATTCATTTAAACTTCAACTCGGAAAATTACGAACTGCAGCTTCGCGATGGGCTCGTTTTAATTAAATTTAATTAATTCGTTTATCTATTGTTGAGTTTATAAATTATAAACCAACTTACTTTTATTATCACAAAACAAGTTAAACATTTATTTTCGACTTGGGAATATCGATTATCTTAAGTCGTCAAATATCTAACCATCAATAGCAATACAATTTAATTCATAACTAAATAATTCACTTCATTAGCTCATTTCATTGACACGGTTTATTTGCATTAGATATTGAATTTAATTTCAAACATAACTAAGTATACGTAGTTTATTTCATAACTTAAGTTTCATTCGTATATATATAAACCATCAATTCGTTTTTTTAGCATTCATTATTCATACTAGTACTTGTATATTATCCAATTTTAATCCTATAACATGTTAACTTTTGATTAATTGGTAAGTTACATATATGCTATATAAATGTTTGATTTTTATACAAGTTCAATAGTTTTTGTTTATTTTAAATTCATTATTTCAAACTACAAAGAGTTTTATTTTAATAATAACTCTCTTGGATTTATTTACTTTTTATACAATTTACAAGTTTCTATAATTTCAATTTTAGTTCATTTCAACAATTTGGAATTCATTAACTATTCAAGAACTTAAAAATTCCAACTTCGGGTTCATTTCCAAATCAACTTTAAAATAATATATATATATATTTTATCTTTTATATCAAACCATAATTTAAAAGATTTAAACGAAATCCAAATTTCTAAACAAAGTATAAAAATTCTAAGTGGTCTCTCCCTACTTAGTCTCTTGAAAATAATGTCGATAATGCGTGCACTCATTACCGAAATCATTTTCCAAAGGCAAAGGGGGAAGTATACACTTGTTTCAAAATTCATTTGAAAACAGTTTCTATATGAATAACTTTTAAAATATAAAAATATTATTTCAAATCATTTGCAAAACAATATTACAAAACCACCCGAAATTAAATTCTCAAATTCATATTTAATTTCTTATTTCATTACCAATAAAATTTCAATATTTCATTATCAATTTATTTTCAATATTTATTTCTAAAATCATTCAATACCAGTAGTTTCAAATTATTGATTAATCAAGTAATAAGTAATGAAAATTTAATATTATCATCAACAAAATAAAAATTCATATATTTTCAAATAATTCTATTTATAAATAAAATATAATTCAAAACAATATTATGTCAGTGAGTCATATTCAAGTGTTTAGGAATCCCTATCGATGCCTTGGCGTCCCAAGTACCAACCAGAATTCATAAATACTCAACTGAACAAACCGACATAACACAAAATCATTTTATATCAAAATTACAAGTACGTTCTCTCGTGAAGGCTCAAAATCATTCTAGAGTATTACTACCCTATCTCTAATGAGTTAATCCCAAATAGAGCCAAGGTTTTCGCTAAACCAAAGCTTTGATACCAAATGTAACATCTGAGATTTTTGATCGTTCAAATCAACATTGATTCTAAATGTCGACATAAACAAATAAAAAATATGGATAGTTATTGAGATTTATATAAGAAAAGGAAGAGAAGAAGAAAAACAAATGCAAAATCTCACAGCGGAAGGACAAAATATAATAATTAAATAACAATTCATGAAGCTGTTAAAACATACATTTGATTATATTTTACAGCAATTATCAGAGTTAACCAGCATCAACTTACCAATATTTGCAGTGGATTAAGTAATAATAAATATGTCTGTTGAGCTCCATCTTCACCTACATAATGACATCTTCAATAACTGAAAAACTCAGGCTGATCCGAGCACAAATGAAAAGATAAAAATACACGAATCAAAACTAAAATATTCTCATATTAGTTAAATCAAATTCATAAGATAATATGAGTGCAATAACTTAAGAGATGTTACGAGAATTTCCATCTCCTAAGGATCCGTTAAACTAGATACTATATAATACAATACGCTATTATAATAGTGTCTATGGTTAAATATAACATATTAAAATAGCGTAAGAGGGATTACATTTTTACCCTTACACCATAATACTGTAGTCTATACAGATACTGTAAAGTCCACAGTACGTAGTGGCTATCAGAGGGCACTCCATAGGTACGGTACAAATCAAAGTCGTAGAGGGCTCGATCAGGATAATATGACAAGGCATGCGAGGAATGCCCAGAGTAGGAATATACTAGTTGCATGCCCGGACTGGTGGTAACGCATAGTTGCGACTACCGCCCACCTCGAACAACACTCCCAAATCACAGATGCGCATCAAATCAATCAAACCGAGGGACTAGAGTAATAAAGGAAGAAGTGTTGCCGATGGAGGTAGCTAACCCTACTTGGCCATGGTATAGCCCTGCTTTAGTCATTTTAATTATGTCCCAAAGGTCAAGGATATCCATTATCGTTCTCTTTCTTCAAATCTAGTAATCGCTGCCAAATCAACCTACTTCATTCTGGAACTCCACCACGTACACAGTTGTCAAAGTGGCTTTCGGTATTGGCAGAGAGTATGGCAATATCCAATACCGGTCTCTTTAGCAACCAATCGTTTACATTTTTCACACCGGTCAGTTCTTTTACATTTCAAAGGGATTCGTACTTCATATCAAAATATCAACTTTTCATAAAAATCATTTCAATATTCAAGAGAGAATATTATTCATCATTAAAACTACATTTTAACAAATTTAAAATCTTGAAACAACTCCAACTTTAAAATAATTTAAAATTGTTATAAAAAAATTTAGTTTAAATATATAATATAAATAGTTTGAAAATAAATAATTTGTATTTAAAATAAAATTTCAGATTTAGTAAAATCTATATGTAAAATATTAAAATAGTTTATAAAATAAATAGTTAAATATTAAAATAGTTACTTTAAAATAAATAATAAAATAAAATAGTTATAAGGTAAATAGTTTATAAAGAATATTATTATTATAAAAATAAAATAGTTTATAAAATTGTTTAAAAATACTACAGTTGGAATTAGAATCATATCTTCAAAAATTTAACCAAACAGGAAATCATATTTCAGTTTCAAATCAATTCGAATAAATTTTGATATCTTAATTAAAATCGATTCTACTTCACATTTTTTTATTTCAATACGATTCAACAATTCGATTTCAAACATTTCAATTAAATAAATGGATTCAAATAATTGAATTTCAATTATAACTCTCACTTTCAATTATTCATTTATAAAATCTTGAGTTCACTGTTCAATTATTACAATAAATCAGGTTAATTTAAAATAATATCAACGATGGATAAAAAACTTAATTTCGATAAATTTATTATTTTATATTCAATTCAATTTAACTGCAGTTATCCACATTTACAAATTCAATTAAAATTGAATATTTTAATTTCAAAGCACGAATTCCAAATTTAAAGAAAATCAATTAATAATGTCACTTATTTTGTCTTTAAAATAATATTCCAAAATTCAAGATTAAAAACAATTTTTATTTAACCAACTGGTGTCCGTATATAATTTTCTACCCTGTGGCCAAGTAATATTTAAAATTAAATTTTAGTATTTGGGAAAGGATATATATCTTTTCAACCATATCAGGGTCATAGGTATTTATCATTTCAACCTACGTTCTTAATTCATTTTAATGATTAACCCCGGGTTTATTTGATGTTCGTAACATCTAGGGTAATTGTTGGGACAAATCAACAAAAATCAATAACATATATAAACAATACCGATAGCAAAATGAATTACATATCAATACATTAAGTATATAGTTTCAAGGCATCCATCAGAATCAATACATCTAAGAAGTTCAATATAATATCAGTGTACTAGCCATCAGATATGAGTTTTTTTAACTAGAAATTAAATTCTAACTGTAAAATTTATAGCACAGTTAACTATACAAATTAACACAAACAAGCAGTCTAAACAATCAAACAGTAAACAAATAATCATATCATAACATAAATTTAATTTAACTAACAATCAAATATTTTAGTTAGGTGTGAGTGGGTTTAATTACTCACCTTTGGTTTCAAACGAGATTGAAATCCAATTTTTAGCTCAAAAATCAACAGTCTCAGAATCAGTTCAAATCAGCGCCATTGCGAAGAGCTCATCGATACAATTCCAACGGGTCCAACCGTGCGTCATTCTGAATTCGTATGTAAAAGTTATACACGTTACAAATTACACAAATTTGAATATAAATTAAAATAATATAATTAAACACACCCTCTCACCTTACTGCCACAATGCCACGTCATGATTCCTTCTTCCTCCTTACGTTCTCTACAATAAATAAATTCATCCATGTCCTAAAACACATCTCCTTCTCTCCTCTATATCTCCTAATTCCCTCAATGAAAACCCAAATAGACGGATCCGACAAATTTCTCTTCGCGATCTCTTCCTCTCCATCACCATCTCGTTGAACTCGGCCTTACCAAGGAAAACGCCTCCTCTTTACATATGTACGTTTTTCACTATAGGCTACGACACTTTTTGTCGTAGAATCCTCTCAAACTTTGTAATAATGTCCTCCTCCGTGCCATAAACCCGAATACAATCATCAATTCGTACATAGATCTCTATAATCAACACAAATCTCAACCCTAGTTTAATGTACTTTACTGTTGAGTGATGGCTTGATCAAAGAATAGAAAATAATTGTAGGGTTAGGTTAGAATTAGAGGTTATTTATAGGTAGGAAATTAGGTTAAAATAGATTTGTATAAGATGTATTTCTAGTCCGAAAATTTCAACGGTTAAATAAACAAAGTATTCAAATTTTCATTTGTACATCTTTAATTCAATTTCAAAGATTAAATTATATTTAATTAAAGTTCATTAAATCAATTTATATATTAATAAAATAAATTTTATTAAATCAGTAAACTTTCTTTTAATTCAACCTTCATGAGTAATAAATTTTCTCGTTTTGGTTACTCAAAAATTTACTATAGTTTATAACAAATTTACATATCGAATTCAAAGTTAATTATTACCCTAATTTGCAATGTTTGGTTTCCACTGTAATTAAATCTCATTAAGCATATATATATATATATGTATATATATATATATTTCCACTAAATCGATTTGATTTAATTTGTTTTCTTTTTATTCAACCAATCTTAAATTTATAGATATAATTTACATTTTTGTTCATATCTTATTACGCTAATAATTTCCGTTTATCGTTTAATGTGTAGTAAAAAAATATACAAAACATTTCATTGCAATCAATTTATTTGTCATAACTTAAATTCGATTAAGTCACATTTAATTCCATATTTATTTTATTATTCATACATCATTACATTTTGGTCCTAATTAATGTTTGTTTAAAATTTATTATGTTAATCTTCTACCGTTACAAGTTTATTCACCTTAACTAAAGTAATTACACACATTACTAAAAATCCATTTCAATTTATCATCGATGAATTAAATAGCAACTGGTTTCATGTACTAATCAATTAATCTATTGTAATCTTTATTTTTAAAATTAGTTAAACATTCAATTTATTCCTTTAATTACCATTTTTATTTTTCATTAATTATGCCATTCAATTATCTTATTGTAACTTGTTTCCACTTTATTTTAATACATTAATATTGGGTTTTGCAATTTATGACTTGTTACAACTTCTAATTAAATATTATATGAATACTGTTGTAAACAAATAAATGGATTCGCATACAAGTTAATTATTCTAACTTAATAAATTTCAATTAAGCACATAAAATCCTACCATTTATTAACAATATTTGGTTGAATTCCTTTTATTTCAAATAAATAACCAGATCATGAATATCTTTACAATAAATGCAAAATTGCATTTACAACTAGTTGAAATTTCATTACATAATCAAATGGATTTATATTATTTATGTATTCCATAAATTAGAATTATAAATATATGTAATAGAATCTCAAAATTTGTTAATCCAACATTACTTCAAATTTCTATATAATTAAATTGTTAAACAGAGGTCACTATCATATATAGCCACTGGAATCCATTGTTTAACAAGTCAATTTTAGTTCATACCTTATCAATACGACATAAATCATAAATTTTAATATTTAAAACAATTTTGTTCAAAAACATATTAAATTTAGTAATTTAAATTATCACAAAATCTTAGTATGTTACACTTCATGGGTTTATAAAAAAAATTGAATGAACTCGGTGAGGTCGTAAGAAATAAAGCTCGATAAGTTGCACAAGGATATTATCAAAAAGAGGATATATATTATGACGAAACATTTGCCTCTGTAGCAAGATTAGAGGCTATTAGAATTCTACTTGCTTTCGCTAATTATAACAATTTCCAATTATTTCAAATGAATATAAAAATTGCTTTTCTAGATGGATTTGTTAAAGAAGATGTTTATGTTGAACAACCTCCGTTATTCAAGGATGAAAAATTTCCAAATCAAGTTTATAAGTTAAAGAAAGCTTTATATTGATTAAAACGAGCTTATAGAGCATGGTATGATGACTAAGAACTTATTTATTATAATCAAACTTTGAAATCAGTAAAGTAAATAATACTACATTTATTAAAAGAAACGAAAATGGTCAATCAATACAAATCTATGTAAATGGTATCATTTTTAGATGAAAAAATAATAAAATGAATCAAGAAATTTTTGAAATCATGATGAAAGAGTTAGAAATGAGTCACATGGGAGAACTCACTTTCTTTTTAAGATTACAAATAAGAGAATTAGATAATGGAATATTTATTAATCAAGAAAAATATGCTAGGATTTAATTAATAAATTTAACATGGCTAATACAAAAGGAAAACCCACATCCATGACAACCAATGAAGCATTAATTATAGATGATTCTTCAAAAGATATAGAGCAGAAATTATATAGGGGTTATGACAGGTTCTTTATTATATATAGCTGCAGTAGACAAGACATAATGCATAACGTTTATCTCTGCATTAGATATCAATTACAACCTACGGACACTCATTAAAAACCATAAAACGTATTCTACGATATGTCAAACATACATTAGACTTTGGTTTATTTTATCCTAAAAATGATTAATTTAATTTAATTTTGTATTGTAGTGCTGACTATGCTGGTTATAAGTCAGGCCGAAAAAGTACGAGTGGAACTTGTCACTTTTTGGGTCATTCTCCGGTTTCATGGTTTAGTAAAAAGCAAAATACTATTTTCTTGTCAACAACTGAAGCAGAGTATATATCTGCTACTTTGGCATGTTCTTAAGTAATATACATGCTACTTTGAGTGAATGAAGTAGAGATTAAATTAAGTTAAAATTTTAATGGATCTTTGATTAGATTTAAAATGAAAGAAGGTAAGTAAACTTATCTAAAACAAGAGGAATGTTAGATATGGAGTACCACCAGTTTTTCTCCATGGGATGAATAGGATGGGAATTGGAAAATGATTTCCAAGGAAATATTTAAACAAGAGTTTAAAAGATGTAAATCTGTGATAAGATTTAAGGGAGTAATTCCCGGTGTAAAGGATTATTTAAGTAAAAAAATTCCGAATTGGAATGAGACTTATGATATGTTTATATATCACTTGATTGTGAAAACGCGCTAGTTATTCGGAAAGAACGGGTTTCAACCCATTCTGAATAATTATAGGACAATCGTTGAAGATATCGAAGATGGTGGTTAAAAACCGGGAATCTTCATATCATTTGGATTATTGTTGATGTCTCAATTGTGCGGTACACCAAAGACAAGGTTATAAGTGGCAGTCGTCCAGATGTACTTGGAGATTGACATAATATGCAAGGGCCTCTCTCCTTAACTTAACGAGGAATAAGATGCCTTCAGTTTCGTTCAGACCTAGAACGAACTTGTAATAAATGGACGTACTCTGACATTGTAACTTACATTGTAATTAGTTGATTTCTATTGATGTTATATTAATTGGTGATGAAGAATTTATTCTCTTAGCTTAATACCTTTCTCTAAGACTTATGTACTCATAGAGTTATAAATCAATAGACACCAATTATATGTTGTGAATTGACATCATTTCACCTATATATTTGGAAGTTCATTTACAAAGAATCTATTCTTCCCGCCCCTCTCATTTCACTTCTCTTCCATTTTCTCTTTTCTTCTAAAGCTTCCATTAATGGCCTCCTCTCCCCTTAGTGTGGTCGAACTTTTCTCTCCCTTTTCCCCCGCTTAAAAAACCATCAAACCACTTGAAAACTCCTTCACTTACTTCTCCTATTACATGTCTAAAGCCTCTCCCCTTCTACTCCCATGGTCGTGCCCTCTTCACCCGAGGCCGAGCTTTATTTCGGCAAAAACTCTACCTTTAAACCACTCACACGCTTCATTCCTTCAAAGATCCAACCTTTAACACTTTAAACTCAAAAACATATCTCATTTTAAAGTTTGTTTGAAGTTAGTAAGCATAGAACAATTTTGTTGAAATCTTGGGTGGAAATTAATTTCTGATGCTGGAATACCATCTGTGTGAAGTTTGGAAGCAATCAAAATCACTTTCATGAAGGAAAGCTACGACCTTTAGCCATAAAGAACCAAGGAGTGGATTCCTCGGTTAGAACCCGTTTACTCACATTTAGTTAATTACTTTGGTTAATTAGTTAATAAATGTGTAGTGATAACTTGTTAAGTGATTTACACATTGATACCATATGTTGTGGTTTGCATGTTTAAATTGATGGATTGTTAAGCTAACAATAAGTTGAAATGATGGTTGTTAATGTTGGTTAAGTTAACTAATTAGTAGCAAAAAATTTGATTTATAATGTCGACTAGTAAGTAAGGAAAATATTGATGAATATGTGACATTGGTTGATATTGATATGACGATCATGTGAATATGGGTTTGTTTTGCCAATTATGACAATAGAATGTTAATGAGGTTTAATATCTTAATTAACAATGGATTGATTGAGTATTAAGTGTTAATAATCTGAACACTTATGCCGATGATGCCACTATGTGGAAATTGGATGTTAATAGTCGTTAATAACTATTATTTAAAGTTAATGATGTGTGAAATCCATATAAATTGGATTGTATGGTGATTGGTTGAATCTCATTCCAATTTGAAATTAATTTGAATATTTTATTAATAAAATATTCAGTGAAAAATGAAATTTTCAATTAGAAATAATTTGTAAGGGTAGTTTAAGTCATTTTGAATAGTTTCCATTAAAGCAATAATTTGATTTGAATTAATTTTCAATTAATAAAGGCATGTATTCAAATTTAAATTTGAAATAAATAGTAACTTTTAAAAGTGAAGTTTGGTTTAGGTATCCAGAGAATGTTGTAAATAGGATTTTAATATACCAACTATCTTATTTTTTTTTATAACGGATGTAAGGAAAATTTTGACTTCAAATAATAAGTTTTGAACAATAATATTATTTTAATGATTTAAATAATATTTAATTGATTAAATAATGGAATATTTAATGTTAAAGGGAAATAATTGAAATATAGTTTCCAAAAATAATTATAAATGTTTGATATAATTAATAAATTATTTTGGATATATTTCGATGTAATTTTATTATAAATCGAATTTGGTCTGAATAGGACTAGTTGCACAACGATAGTTCACGAACTTCGACCACTAACTATGAATAGACATTCCAGGAGATCCGACCGTCTGATTCTCCCGAAACGAATAAAATTAGGTTCGAAATGAAAAGATTTTTCAAATAGAATTGAAAGTTTCAAAATCCAACAGTTAGATTTTAAGAAAAGTTCAAATCTTGTTTTGAAATGGTCGCTATAAAAGCAGTTTGGTGACCGAAATTGGATACCGATTGAAAGGGCCATATAAAAATTATTAAAAATATGGAAAAATCATGATATATCATAATTAATTATTTAACAGTGATTTGAGTAAGAATTGTAATGTTTCAAACTATGATTTCAATTTTTGGACTTTTGACCTGATTTACTTAACATAGTAAATCAATATTTTGAAATTTAGTTAGATGTTAAACTTAAAGTTTCCAAACTTAAGTCAATTGGATTTGAATGGAAATGATCTTCAGATATTTCGGTATTGGATTCTGTAGTTATACGATGCCACTTGAGTAATTTAAAAGATATATATATCGTTATTCCCTATACAGTATTTGTTTATTTCAGAACTTGGTGTTGAATATAAGTCATATGATTTCTGTTTAAAGCCTTATATTTGATATGAATTTGGATTTTTGGTTTGTCATGAATAATGTCTTGAATAACATCTATTCTTTAACGCAGTTAAAGACATGATTGGCTTCCAAAGTTAAGTAATCACTGAATAATGATTTGGAAGTATTAAAACTTAGTTATAGTTTTAATAAATCTTTCAACGATTTGAGTGAATGAAATATAGATAAAAACTAAGTCATAGTTTTATTGAAGCTTTAATTAGATTTGAAATGAAAGGAGGTAAGTAAACTTACCCAAAACACGAGGGATGTTAAATATGGAGTACCACCAGTTCTGATCCATGGGATGAATAGGATGGGAATCGGAAAAAGATTTCCAAGGAAAGATTTAAACGAGCGTTAGTATTACGAATTTGAGTAAAGGATCCTGGTTTACAGCTGGAGCTATATTCGGAAAGCTCTGTATCCTTGTATTTCTTTCAATTGTGTTATGTATTATTTTTCCGCTGCTTTGTAATTTAATCTCTGATATTTTTCGGTTGTATATTATTTATTTGTACTCTGTTATATTCTTTTACTCTGATGAAATAGTTGTAATAAGCAATGAAATGTTCTATTGTTTGTGTTCTGATTTGTCTTGTCCTCAACTCAATCCAGGCTTTCCCGTAAGGGCGAGTTTGGGTCGTTTCAGTTAGGTATCAGAGCTTTGGTTTATAGAGCTCGAGAACAAGACACATTAGAACCAAACGAAAAAATTCATTAGAGATTGGATTAGTAATATCCAGTGAGAATGACTCGTTAGAGATAGGACTGGTAGTGTCCTAAAATGAGTTTCAAAGAGTGTTATTTCTAAAAAAAATGAAAAAAAAAATTGTTTTGAAAATTTAAATTTTATTATACGTATTTGAATATTTATTTTATTTTGAATTTGGACCATCGGGTATTTGAAGATTTTGCATATACGCCTAGCTAGCGTGTGTACGAAGTCTTAAATACAGTGGATGGATACAGAATCACACTCTAGACGCCCGAGAATAATTCTGGTGATGCGGCGACATCGTTAGTATTTATTTTCGAGTTTTGAAAGTGGGATATCTATATATTTCCAATTGACTGGTGTGAGAACCAAAACTTAGATAGGGTTTACTGTTTGTGGCTTGACACTGGAATATGATTTTTATGTATATATAAAAAGTATACGTTTGAAAATTTAATCAACTAACTGATTGCTAGTTGTGTTGTTTGATTATTAGTCTAACTAATAAAATGATTGTAACAAATATGTGAATGAAAGGTTAATTTAGCCAAATTGAATCGAATTTTGAACTGAATTGAAAATTGATTTGAATTGCATGCATATACATGTATATACATTTAACAGGTCATAGCATGGAAGCTAAGAAGAGAAATAAAATTTTATGCCCGACAAATAGGTACATATTTACTGTATTTATTGGGTTTTGATGATTTTATGAGCCGATTGGCTTGCCACTTGGCTTTTTCTTTTTCTTTTGGATTGGTGAGGGCCCTGTGAGGCAAGTTGCCATTTTAAATATCAATCCGTACAAAGGAGGTTATGGCGAAATTTTTCGAAAATTTAGGGTGTTTGCTAAATTTTTGAGAAATTAGAAAATTCTTAGAAACTTAAAAGTTGAAGAATGAAAGCCATAATAAAAGTTGAGTTGGTTGGTTAAACAACTTTCAGCTCCGTTCCTTTTCGAGGACGAAAATATTTTAAGTGGGGCAGATTGTAACAACCCGGATTTTCAGAACCAATTTAAAAATTTTATTTTAGCTATTTTAATGGATTTTGAATATTTAAAATGATTTATTTTAAATAATAACAACTAAAAATTTATTTTAATCGAAGTTAGAATATATAAATTTATTTTAATTATAAAATGATCCTGAAATGGCATGGTAGTTTGAAAATTCAATTTTAAATTTCAGTAGAATGTGCATAATTCAAAATAAATCGGATTTCAGTCAAACCGGAAATATTTGAATCTCTTTGATTATATCTTTCTAACGAATGTGAAAAATCTAGATTTCGTAACGAGAATTGAAAGTTATGTCCAGTTTAAAATTTTAAATGCTCGTTATGGAATTTATATATATTTTGTATATATAAAGCCCTTAAAAATAGCAATTTTGCAAGCGACCCCCATTTTCGACAAAGCCACTTTTGTTGGTTCCGGAATGTCAAATTATTGCTAGATTCCAATTTTCATAATTTTTGGAGTTAATATGTGAGCGTGGCAAAAGAAGACGTGTTTGGTCAATTTCAGTTGAATTGGAACGACCAAAAAATGGTCATTTTTCAAACAGTCTCCAAATTTGATGAAATTAGTTTTGTTAGGACTGTATCGTCAAAACATAACTAGAATTATTTTTCTGGAATTTTTGGAGCCAGTAAGTGGCCCGGTAAATTAAAATGTGTGTTAAAATCCAATATACATTGATTTATATTTTTTATTTTGATAAAAACTAATCAAAACAGTTGAATTGGATTACCAGACATATCCCATTTTGTTCGGAATGAGGGTATTTAACTAGGGGCAATAATCGTTGGGTTTGATTTGGAGTTCGTATCAACTAGTGGGTATTTTCCGAATTAAAAATATTATATATATTTTTTAAACCCTATTTTTTTCTGTTTACCCATTCATTGAAAATATCCCTCGACGGCTCTCGAATGAACGACAGAAGTTTCTCAATTTTTAATTCCCTAATCTCTTCCTCCACAAAGCGAATTGGCCTAGGGTTCTTCAGCGAAAATTGAAGAGCTCTTCAGCATCTTCAGATCCATGGTTGTTTGAATGATTATCGTGGCCTGGACTATGTGAATTTTGGGCTGAAAGCCCCATCGTTCGAGTGGGTTTTCTAACATGGGGCGGTGCTCGAGTCCTCTGGGGTTTACGGTGATGGAATGTGCTGCTGCGGCGGTCGACTGTGTGGGTTCGGATGGGGTTCCGGCTTGAAGAGGCGGCGACAATTTTGAACCCTAGGGATGAGCGATGGTTTTATCGGGTCCAGGTAGAAGATGAATATGGTGGACAAAGGAATAACAACATTTTGAGTAAGCGCTGTTAATTTAATATAACTATAATTTAATTATATAAATTAACATTGTTAAAAATTGGAAATTTTGTATAAATAAGCAATAATAAAAATCTTGTTTTTAAATATAAATAGCTATAAATAAGAATCATTGTTTTTATAAAAAGAAAATATCATTGTTTTTACAAAAAGAAAATATCATTATTTTGAAATAAAATAACATTGTTTTAAATGTAAATAACAGTTTATAAAAATATGATTTTTAATTTATATAACTGTTTATAAAAATATGATTTTTATATTTATAGGGTGGAAATAAAAATCAAATTTTTTATATGAAATAAAATTTAAAAAAATTAATTTTTTATATATAATAACACAGTATAAAAATGTGATTTTTATACAAAATAACTTTGTTTAAAAATGTGGATTTTAAAATATGAATTTTTATATATGTAAGCATTGTTTTAAAAATAGGATTTTTAAATAGTAAAAACATTGTTTTCAAAATATGGTTTTTAAAAATAATTAGACATTGTTTAAAAATATGGTTTTTAAATATAAACATATAGCATTGTTTTTATAAATGTGTATAGAGCATTGTTTAAAAATGTGATTTTCAATATGAACTGTGTGAAACAGATTGCGATGGAGCCGACTAGAAGCGAATATAATCCAAACCGTCCCATAAAGATGGACGGAGTGGAAACCAAAGGTGAGAACTCCTTCTCACTCAAATTATTTTTCAGTTAAATATATACTTGGATGCAGACGGGGCTTAGTAGCCCCTGTACACTATTTATTGTACAAACCATGGTTGTTTGTTTGGACTGTATTATGTTGTGATTGTGATGTGAAATGGAATATAAAATATTCATATGTTGAATAAAATGTGTAATCAATAAAAATACCATTTTTATTGCATAAATGAACTAATAAAAATATTAATATGATTGAATAAAATGTTTAATAATTAAAAATATCATTTTTAATGTGAAATAGAATTATATAAAATAGCCATGTGTTGGAATAAATATTCATTTACAAATCGGACGATTTGTTTATGTACACCCATTTAACTGACATTGATTGGGAAGATAATTTTAAATATCGCCCAACTGCACAAATAAAATCTGTGTTTGTTGATTGAAACCCCACACGGGTATTGGGATGATATTTGACGTACACTAATCCTAATTGTTTAGCTGTATGTCAATCGATGAGTTGACAGACTGTATAAGCGTTACTTATTTATTTCAATGCTTATATAGTGGTAAAATGCACTCTGAATGTTGTATGAATTTTTGACGATTATTTAGCAGTGTCATTGTATATATGCGACGTATGAAATCCATATAACTAAAATTATATGGTAATTGATTGAGTTTGATTCCAATTCAGAACTAACAAATATTTTTAAATAATATCCAGTGTACAATCAAAATCAGATACTTCAAAAATATTATCATTTTAATATTATAATGATAAGAAATATTCAATTTTGATTTGAAAATTGAAATGAAGTATAAATCGTTTTAAAATGAATTTAAAACAAATTTATATGAAAATATTCAATTTTGATTTGAAAATCGAAATGAAGTAAAAATCATTTTGAAATGAATTTAAAACGAATTTATTAAGAAATATTCAATTTTGATTTGAAAATTGAAATGAAGTATCGTCTTAAAATGAATTTATTTGCAAATATTCAATTTTGATTTGAAAACTGAAATGAAATAAAAATCGTTTTGAAATGAATTTAAAACGAATTTATTAAGAAATATTCAATTTTGATATGAAAATTGAAATGAAGTAGAAATCATTTTGAAATGAATTTACAAATGAATTCATAAAATACGTTTTAAATGGAACCAGTGAAATATATATATATATATATATTAATAGCTTGAATAGAACGCGCCGCGTTGCTGCCATTCATAAATTTCGGCCATTGACTTCGAATTGACATTACGGGAGATCCGACCATCGGATTCTCCTAAAACTGGAACCGTTGGGTTCATATCGAAAAGAGCTTTCCAAGTAATATAAGAGAATTAAAATCTAACAGTTGGATTTGGAGATACGTCCAAATCAAACTTGAAAAAGGTTGCTATAGGTGCAGTTCGGTGGCCGTTATTGGAAACCAACTGTATGGGCCTTGATAAAATTATTAAATATATCAATAATTTGTGCAAAATCATAATAAAGGATTTGGAAAGAATTTGGATGAAAAATTCTACATTTGTAAAGTTAAAAATATATTTTTATCAAAATGAACAAGTTATTAACTAGAATAATAATCCAATATTTTTAAAAAGATATGGTTTTAAAAAAACTAGAATTTTCCAATGAATATATTAGGATGGAAATAATCTTCGGAATATTTCGATATTGGATTCCGTGGTTATACGGATATTGTTATGGGAATTTGGAAGATACAGATATCGTTATTCCCAATATGATATCCGTTAGTTTCAGAACTTGATATTGAATATAAGTCGATATAATTTCTATTCAGAGCCTTGTATTTAATATTAAATTGGATTTTGGGTTTGTCGTGAACGGTGTCTTAAATAACATTGTTCTTAAGCCCAGGTTGGAAAAGAATAAATATTTTAGTTAAGATTTAGTGAAGTTTTCCAATTAAATTAATATTTAATTGGAATTGAATAAAAGAATGGGAATTTTGGTTTGTCGTGAATGGTGTCTTCAGTAACACTGTTCTTAAACCCCGTGTGAAAAGAATAAATCTTTTAATTAAGATTATTAGAGTTTCCAATTATATTTAGTAATTGGAATAAAATGGGATGTGAATTGGGTTTATTGTGAGCTGTGTTTTAACGACATTTGTTCTTTAACCCGATTAACGGTGAAATGTGATTTGGAATATATAAATCTTTTTATTAAGATTCAATGGGATTTTCAAAAGAAAATTTTCCAATTTAATAAAATAAATTGGAATGGAATGGAATTCGATTTTGTAATAATCGAAGTGAACTTCTGTGGAGGAAGACTGTTACTATATATGGAATTTAAAAGGCTTTGCCGTTATTCCATTTATATTATTGGTTGGATATGGAAGTTTATATCGATTATATACATTGATCTGTTTTCTGTGAAGATTCCATTATTAATGGAATGTGATTTTGGGTTTATCGTGAATTGTATTTTAAATGACATTAGTTCTTTAACCCAATTAAAGACAGGATTTATTTCCTAAATTTGAATAATCATTATATAATGATCTTTGGAGATTAAAACTAAGTGGAGTTTTAATGAATCTTCAATTAGATTGAAATGTGAATGTGATAATTTAAATTATCAAATTTGTGAAATGATCGAGAATGGAGTACCCCAGTTTTACTCCAGGCGATAGTTAAATCTTTAATTAGATTTGGGCGTGAAATGGTAATTAAATTTACCGATAACACCGTGGTGTTAGATATGGAGTATTACCAGTTTTTCTCCATGGGATGAATAAGCTGGGATTGGAAAATAAAACAAATGATTACTTCGGTAAGGTGCGCTAATCCCGACTAGTTTGGATAAACCTTAATTTGGTTTGAATTGATATCCAAAGGAAGATTAAAGAATAAGTTTAAAGAATTTATCTTTGATAAAATTAATGGGAACCTTTCCCTAATGATGTGAATATTTGAATAAAAGAATATTCTGGATTGGAATGAGGCGTATGATGTGTTTTTATAGCACATGTTTACAACATACATGAGTTATTCGGAAAGACCGGGTTTATCCCATTCTGAATGATTGATACGACGATAAGTCGACGATGAAGTCGATGGTTGAAGAACGAAGATCTTCATATTATTTGGATGATTACTGATGTCTTGATTGGGAGGCATCCCAAGACAATGTAATGAGTGGTGATCATCCAGACGTACTTGGATATCGACTGGATATGCGAGGACCTCTCTCCTGTATTGGACATATGGGATGAGGAATAAGGTGCCTCAGGTTTCGTTCAGACCTAGAACGGACTTGCAAACGGATAGTATGTCTGACATTGTATTCCTTTATACAATATTCGTTTATCTCTGCTAAATATATATCTGTTAAGTGGTGGAGAATTTATTCCCTTGCTTAACACCCTTCTCTAAGACGTACGAGCTTAGAGGTTATATAACGGCAGAAATCAGTGGTACGGTATGGAGAGACAATGTGGCATGCTGAGTGGCATGTGATCACGGCTTTTGTTGAAAAGCAGAGCCTTGTGGTTGATGATCAAAGCACGACTTTAAATAGCATAGCTTTGTGTATAGCATTAATTCGCGAGCCTCACAACCCGATATGAACCAGAAACGGGAGAGGACTGCAGGGAGAACATGCGTTTCTTTCTAGCTAGGAGTGGTGTCATGGTATGGAGCCAAGACAATTTTACTCATGTGGATATTGCATATTATTTGATGGATAGCGAAGTACCTCGGATATATTGGTCACTACAGGGACGATGGATGACATGGTCGACATACTGACTTGAATTATGCCCCATAGGGCGGGGAAACATATTGTTTAAGAATAACTAATCCTCAAACGTAAGAGAGGACCGGCCCTGAAGATCCAAGTGCTTGACTGAGTACTTGTGCTGAGGCACGAGCTAGAGTGTCTCGAATTCGGTAAGGACGATCCCTTGCCTTGGTTCATGATGGAAATCCAATTTCCAATATGTGACATTTCAGTTTTGATTGTAGAGCCTAATATGGCGACATAGTAGCATGGGATGCTATGTCATCTATGATTGATACATTTATATTTGAAGTTAATTTTGACACTATGCACTTATAATAGTATCAAATGATTTGTTTTAAAACATACCAAGCATGTTTGTTTATTATAAGGTAAAACTCCATCCTTCGGCTTGCATTGCATTATGTAATGGGACCTGAGCCTTATAATAGCTTCATTTTCTTTAATTAGCGTTGCGCTGTTTTTTTTATGCACTGGTATTCTTGGAAGAAAACTCATTTCGTGTTATACGGCATGGTCCCTTGATTTACTTTACTTTTAAACTAAAGTTTTACATAACTATTTTAGTACTCACACCAGTCCCATGGCTGACCTAGAGCTTATTGTTTTAACCTAAACTCTGGGTGCCCGTATTTTCCACACGGGCAGCTAGTAGTTTTGGTTTTTCAGATATTATATTAATAGGATCCTGGTTTACAGCTGAAGCTATATTCGGAAAGCTCTGTATCCGTGTATTCCTTTCAGTTGTGTTATGTATTATTTTTCCGCTTCTTTGTAATTTAATCTCTGATATTTTTCAGTTGTATATTATTTATTCATACTCTATTATATTCTTGTACTCTGATGAAATAGTTGTAATAAGCAATGAAATGTTCTGTTGTTTGTGTTCTGATTTGTCTTGTCCTCAACTCAATCCGGGCTTTCCCGTAAGGGGGAGTTTGGGTCGTTTCAGTTTGGTATTAGAGCTTTGGTTATAGAGCTCGAGAACAAGACACATTAGAACCAAACGAAAGAATTCATTAGAGATTGGATTAGTAATATCCAATGAGAATGACTCGTTAGAGATGGAATCAGTAGTATCCTAGAATGAGTTTCAAAGATTGTTATTTTCAAAATAAAAATGAAAACAAATTTTGTTTTGAAAATTTAAATCTTATTATATGCATTTGAATATTTATTTTATTTTGAATTTGGACTATTGGGTATATGAAGATTTTGTATATACGCCTAGCTAGCATGTGTACGAAGTCTCAAATATACTGGATGGATAAAGAATCACACTCTAGACGCCCGGGAATAATTCTGGTGATGCGGCGGCATCGTCAGTATTTATTTTCGAATTTCGAAAGTGGGATATCTATATATTTCCAATTGACTGGTGTGAGAACCAAAACTTAGATAGGGTTTACTATTTGTGACTTGACACTGGAATATGATTTTTAAGTATATATAGAAAGTGTACATTTGAAAATTTAATTGACTAACTGATTGCTGGTTGTGTTGTTTGATTATTAGTTTAAGTAATAAAATTATTATAACCAATATGTGAATGAAAGGTTAATTTAGCCAAATTGAATCAAATTTTGAACTGAATTGAAAATTGATTTGAATTGCATGCATATACATGTGTATACATTGAACAGGTCATAGCATGGAAGCTAAGAAGAGGAATAAAATTGTATTTTCGACAAATAGGCACATATTTACTGTATTTATTGGGTTTTGATGATTTTATGAGCCGCTTGGCTTTTTCGTTTTCTTTTGGGTTGGTGAGGGCCCTGTGAGGCAAGTTACGGTTTTAAATATCAACCCGTACAAAGGAGGTTATGGCGAAATTTTTCGAAAATTTAGGGTGTTAGCCTGATTTTTGAGAAATTAGAAAATTCTTGAAAACTGAAAAATTAAAGAATGAAAGCTAGAATGAAAGTTGAGTTGGTTAAAGCTCCGTTCCTTTTCGAGGACGAAAAGATTTTAAGTGGGGGAGATTGTAACAACCCAGATTTTTAGAACCAATTTAAATTTTTTATTTTAGCTATTTTAATGGATTTTGAATATTTGAAATGATTTATTTTAAATAATAACGACTAAAAATTTATTTTAATCGAAGTTAGAATGTATAAATTTATTTTAATTATAAAACGAGCCTGAAATGGCGCGATAATTTGAAAATTCAATTTTAAATTTTAATTGAATGTACAGAATTAAAAATAAATCGGATTTCAGTCAAACCAGAAATATTTGAATTTGTTTGATTATATCTTTCTAACGAATGTGAAAAATCCAGATTTCATCACGAGAATAGAAAGTTATGTCCAGTTTAAAATTTAAAATAGTCTTTATGGAATTTATGTATATTATATATATAAAGCCCTTAAATATAGCCATTTTGCAAGCGACCTTCGTTTTCGTCGAAACCACTTTTGTTGGATCCGGAATGTCAAAATATTGCTAGATTCCAATTTTCATAATGCAACGACCCGTATTTTAGCAATATAATACTAATTTATTTAATTATTTATATAGTGATTTAGAGAATTAAATGGTCGTTTAATTAAATTTTATTGAATATTTAATTAATATAATAATTAAATAATATATTTAATTCTGAAATAATCAGAATTAGCTAAAATGGCAATACGTTGTGAATTGTGCAATTCAAAATATATATAATTCAGTTTGGTTTTGAATTAGAATAACGAATATATTTTAAATAATGATAGTTTGAACGTATAATTATATTTTAATTATAATCGAGCTTGAAATGGCGCGGCAGTTCGCTATTTGGCGATTTGAACTTCAACTGAAAATACAGGGTCCGTTTTAAATTGGATTTCTGTGAAACAAGAAACGTCGGAGCTGGTGAAGTATATTTTTCTAGTGGAAGAGAAAAATTGGGATTTCATTGTGTAGATTTTGATTTATGTCCAAATCAAATTTTAGAAAAGTCGCTATGGAATTCCTTTATAATTTATAATAATATGTATAAGGAATTTCAATATAAATTTGAATATCGATTCAACCGGGATTTGAATATCGAGTTGTAAATCCCAGTGGAGCTGTATGATATTCTAGTGTGGATATATACGAGAATATTTATTTTTAAATATTAAATTTAATTATTTTTAAATATATTTATATATTTAAAAAGGGTTTATTTAGAACTTTAAAAATAGCCAGTTTTGAAAACGACCTCAGAATTCAACGAAACTAAATTTGTTGGATCCGCAATATTAAATTATTATTAGATTTCAATTTCCATGATTTTTGAAGTCAGTGTGTGGTCGTACCAGTTTTTAAAGTGAAAAACAGTCGATATTTTGACAGTTCAAAATACGCTGTGTGAGCAAACGAAGTCAGAATTCGACGAAACCAGTTTCGTTGGGACCGTAATGTCGAACTGTAGCTACATGACCATTTTCGTGATTTTTGAATATTGTGTGTGAGAAACAAATATAAATGAATATATAAAATAAAAATATATAAAGTAAAAATATCCTAACTCATTTACTAGGTCAAACCAGGGCCACATTTCTTTTGTTTTCAGCCTCTCCTTCAACGTTAAAATGCAGAAATTCCCAATTTCCTCAACAAAAGAAATCGCCACTTAGAATATCAAAATAAAACCCAACAAAAATCCTAAAACATATATATATATATATATTATCCTCATAACGTATGGTTCATTTTGATATCAGTTTTAAGAGGCTCGATGAATTTTGGGTCGCCTTTATTTTTCCAGCGTTCGATATTTTTTAGGGTTGAGGCGATTTGGGTTTTATGAAGCATTGATCTTGGTTTTTGAGTAGGGTATTGTGTTTAAGATAGGAAATCGCACTCTTATGCAATTTTTGGTGAAATCCCATCATAAAAATGTTCGGTGGTCTTTTCCTGGCTGCGTGGAAACTGGTATGCGACACATTCTTGAAGATGAGCTCGAGTTGAGCTTCAGTCATATGAGAGGAAAGTGGATCCGAAAAGGGAAAGGGTGGAAGTTTTTATTTGAACTTTAAGAAGAGAGGTGAAGTGGAATGAGGCGCTCGAAGTTGTGATAATGGCGCATGTTAGTTTCCTTTATACTCAATTTGGGAAGAAGATTGGTGGCGGGCATGGGCTTTTCAAATGGTATGTGGGTCGAGAATTAATTTGGAGGCCCAAATGTTGAGTATAATTAAAGTCTAGTTTAATTTATAATGTATATTAACTTGAACTTATCATATCTTACTCATATGGTAATGGAGTCTGACGAAACAAGATCCGTTAGGATCATATGGACGAGAGTTCCACAATGGGACTGACTGGAAGTGAATTGGGGCTTGTTACAATTTATTACAAAATAAATTGTCCGTCTGAATCAAGCGATAATTATCGTTATTAACGATGATCGTCCAATGTGAGTAAAACTCACCAACTCTGAACAATTATATTTTTATAACATATTTTAGAACTGATAATTATCTGTTGATTGTTGTGTGTTAACTGTTTGGATGAACAGCTAGTCAGTTGGTTGAAAGTATGGATAACGATATATATATATATATATATATATATATATATATATATATATATATATATATCGTTAATCAAATATTGATTCTGTTTAGCAGAATATTTCATATTGAATGAAATCGATGTTAATTATATTGTTTAACATCTGCGGATGCAGGGAAACAGGTTGGAGGAATCCAACTGGATTCCTCAACATTTATTTTACTGTTTTTCATATATTGTGATATATGATGTGATATATAATCTGTTGTTGATTATGTGTGTTTGAATGATATCGATCACTGCTGTTTGGTATTTTAAATACCGTAAGAAAACCCTGGGATGAAAAGTGAAAATTTCAATAACTATACTGAAATAAAATATTTTATAAAATCGAAAGATTTTATATAAAAGGAAGATTTCAAACTGTATATTGAAATAGAATATTTATAAAATCAAGGGATTTTATAAAGGAAATTATTTGTAAAACAAATATAAAGGAAATTATTTGTAAAACAAATATAAAGGAAAATATTTGTAAAACAAATAATAAAAGGGAAATATTTGTAAAATAAATAGAAATGAAAAGGGAATATTGTAAAACATTTACAAATAGAAATAAAAAGGATATATTCGTAAAACATTTACAAATAGAAATGAAAAGGAATATTTGTAAATCATTTACAAATAGATTTGGAAAGGGAATATTGTAAAACATTTACAAATAGAATTGAAAGGAAAATATTTATTTCTTAAATAAATAGGATTGGAAAAGAATATTTTTTTGTTAAATAAATAGAGTTATAAAAGGAGATATTTATGTAGAAAATAAATAGAGTTATAAAAGGAATTTATTGGAAAATGAAAAAATGTTATATAAGGACATTTTTTGCAAATGAATAGAATTTTACATCAGGAAAGTCTAGACCCGTGCTTCGCACACGGGTATAACATGATATGGATTTACAGCCAGAATTTTAAATAGAATCTGTTTTAACTGATAGATTGAGAAGATTAATTTATAAATAATATTTTATAAATTAAATAAAATATTTATCATTGGATAGATAGAATATATAAGTCAGGGCTTATATAGAGAAGTAAGAATCGATTTCAACATCGATATTTGAAACTGAATACGAACGTAGAGTTAATCAAAGGAGTTAATCAAAATGTGTTAATCAAAATGAGTTAGAGGAGTGAATCGATTAGAGTTAGAGTTAATCAGTTAGAGTTAACCAGTTAGAGTTAATCAGTTAGAGTTAACCAGTTAGATTTAACCAGTTAAAGTTAATCGATTAGAGTTAAATCGAACTAGAGTTATTCGAATAGAGTTAATCGAACAAGAGTTAGTCGAATATTTGTTATTCGAATAGCGTTAATTGAATTGGAGTTGTCGGAAAAGAATTATCGAATAAGGTTAATCGAGGAAGAGAATTAATCGAATATAGTTTATTTGAATAGAGAAAGAAATTATCGAATATTAGTTATTCAAAAGGAGTTATCGAATATTAGTTATTCGAAAGGAGATAATCGAATATAGTTTATTCGAAAGGAGTTAATTGAAAAGAGTTAATCCAATAGAGTTAATCAAATAGTATTAATAGAATTGAGTTAATCAAATAGAGCTAACTGATAAGAGTAAATCGATTAGAGTTAATCGAATAGTGTTAATTTAATAGAGTTATTCGAATATAGGTTACTCGAAGAAGAGAGATTATCGAATATAGGTTATTCGAAAAAAAGAGATTATCGAATATAGTTTATTCGAAGGAAAGAGTTATCGAATAGAGATTTATTTGAAAGAGAGTTACGTAAGGAAGTTTGTTAAAGATTTAAAAGATAAACTTTGAATATTTCAAAGTTAAAACGTTGTTCAGTTAAGGTCTGAGAGGTAATTACACCCCAACTTGATTGACTTCCTACTTAACTAAGGAATGGTAAGGTTTGATAGTGAATGATGGCTAAGTGAATTTAGTCAATGAGTGAAATCGTTTGAGTTACCATGGCGATGTTTGATTTAAACATCAGTTTAAATCCAGTGAAGGGGTTTTGGAAATGTTTTCCAAATAAGAATCAGAAATGTTTTCTGATAATAGAAAATAAGAATTTAGAATATATGGAAACAGGAGATAAGTAAATTAATGAACTAAAGAGATAAATGTTAAATGATGATTGATCGATAAAATTTCCATCTGGAAACAATATTGTTGCTTGCACACGTGTTTTTCATTGATAGTTAAATCATAGACTATCAAAGTTTTGACCATTTTTCCATCGTCAATACGGAGAGACCGGTTGGATTCTTATCCAAAGAACCACTCCGTATGGGCGTTAGCGTTTCGAATCAAATAGATCGAAGACAAATTGAAGATAGAGTAAAGTGCAAGGGCTGTTGTGTAAGTCCTAGGTAGAGATTGCCTAGGATGGATGTACGGAATAGTGCCTTCAGTTTGTCCAGTCCCAGGACAACTTGAATGGACGAATGTCTGACAGAGTATATCTGGTAGATCGCGTAGTTGATCGTTTCAAACGTATTTACGTTGGTGGCGGAGGAATTCGTTTCTCTTAGCTTATACCCGTGGTATTTTTGGGGAAATCAATTTGTGATTTGACGGGTATGACGATGTGGCATTCAAAGTGAATGAATGAGTAATCTGTTGAAAGATACGTTATGACCTCCATCCTCAGCAACTGGGAAATGATAGAAATCGGGCAGGCAGCATGGCTAAGTGGTTCGCAACCAAGTAGGGTATATTGTCACCATCTACAGAATATTCATATTTGTTACTTCTTTCAATTCTGTATCTCCCGGGAATGGTTATGTTGGTTTACCAACTGTAAGGTGACAATATATTCGATACACTCAAGCGAAATGAGTGGTCGGTCATGTGTGGCCGAGTTGCAAGATGTTCTTGTTGAACTCCAGTGTATCGCTTCTAGAGTACACTGAGCGGAAGGTGGATCCATACCTTATCATAGTTGGAATCCATTCCCCAAATAAGAGCCCGCGGTTTTAATTGTATATTATATATGTAGAACGTTAGATGCAAGCATTTCTACTAGATGATTATTATATTGTGGCTGATAGACATTATTATAATATCAAAAGAGTTTTGATATAAAGTTTATCATTTCTTTCAAAAAGATTTTGAAAGTTAAATCAAATGTTTTGGATTCTCATAAGGGAAAAACCCGTTCCGTTATACGGCGTGGTCTTATGAGATATCGTTTTATTGCTCAAACTGTTTTAAATTGTTTTACTCACACCTATCCCATGACTGACCCGGAGTTTATTTTGTTTTTTTTCCCTAAACTCTTGGGTGCCCAAGTTTGTACGGGCAGTCAAGTAGTCGGGATTTACAGATACATGAAGAGCTGGAGAAGGAGGCTTCAGATTTATATAGCTATGGTTATTTCCGCAGTGTTGTAAGTGCTGTACTTTGAAAATGATATGTATATTCAAGTACAGATTTATATTTCAAAGTAATGTTATATATTATATGTTATTCGCTCCGCTGTGAGGTTCATGTTACTCTGATGTTGTGTTGTTCTTATTCTACTATTCTAAGTTTCTATCTTATCTATTCTCACCCTCTAATTCTTCCATGGACTATTCGACGTTTTCGATGTTTGAATACTCGACAAGGTGTTGTATGTCGAATTTTCTAAGTCGAAAATTCTCGGTACATTACAGTGGTATCAGAGCTTAAGGTTAAGTGAATTACCTTGGCTTTGTGGCGTGACTCGGTAGAGATAGGGTTAGTAATACCCTAGATTGAGTTGAGTGTATATACGAGAGAACGTATGTGTAGATCTTATAAAATGGTTTTATATTATGGAGATTTATTGGTTGAGTTGTTTATGAGTTCTGGTCGATCTGTTTGATCCACTGTATCGGTAGGGGTTTATAAACACTCGAATACGATGAACCGTCACTGTATGTTTTAAAAAGACGGTAAATGATATAATTTTACCGAAAATATTTTTTGATATAAACAGATGATTTATATTGATATTATTATTGAATGTGTTAGTTGTAATTATAATCGAATAAGATTATAATTGAAATGGTTATGTAAATAGCCAATCAGAATTCATATGAATATAATACATGAAATAAGATGAATTAAATCTGAATTTAGAATCAGAATTAAAAGTTGGAGAAGTGTTTGTAAATGGAATTGGATTAAATATATGTGAATTTTAAAATCCTGGGAGATATTAAATTGGTTACAAGCATTGAAAAGGATATTTTGAAATGAATTTCAAAATGAAGGTGTTTAAATATGGTTTTGAAAGTGATATAGTATTGAACTCACTTCGATAGCTGGGAAATAACCCTGATGATGACTACGCAGCATCATCAGTGTTCATTTTCAAGTTCTATGCGACGGATTACTACCAAGGGTTTTGTTTTTGAATTGTTTGAGAAAAACAAGTTGTTTGAAATCCTAAAAAGGGAAGTTTGGTTTTAGAAAAGCAAAGCTATTTAAAAACTCCTAGAAATAGATTGTTGAATTAAAAAAAATTAAATAAAAATTTGTGGAAATAAATTGGAATTGAATTGAAAACCAATTAAGGGGAAATTGAATTAGGTTTGAATGATATCGAGAAAATTGGATTTGTGGCATAGGAATCCGAAATGGTATTGGATTGATGAGTTAAGAATTTAAAAATTGAAAATGGAACTTTGATTTGAGATTGAATTCGACTTAGGTATAAGCGAATGGTTGGATTTGTGGATAACAACAGATTGGAATTTGATTGGGCTGACATTGGTATCTGCTAAAATTGGTAGCAGATGGAAGTGATAAAGTTGATATGCCCGAGAAAAAGGTACAAGTTTAAATTATATTTGGGTTTGAGATTTTGATGAGCCGAATTGGCAAGCCGCTTGGCTGTTTGATTTTCTTTTAGTTGGAGAAGGCCTAGAGAGGCGAGCTGCATTTTTACCGATTGAGCCGTACAAAGGAGGTGTTGGCGAATTTTTTCAGGATTTTTGAAAATTTTCGTTGATAAGAATTAAATAAAATTTTAATTGAAATTAAATTGGTTCAGTTGAAACTGAAGTTAAAGAAATAAAAATAAAGTTCTAACCAGTTAATAGAGTTGTTTTCTACCTTAGCAATTTCGAGGACGAAATTATTTTAAGGGGGAAAGAATGTAACGACCCGTGTTTTAACAATATAATAATAATTTATTTAATTATTTATAAAATGATTTAGAGAATTAAATGGCCGTTTAATTAAATTTTATTTAATATTTAATTAATATAATAATTAAATAATATATTTAATTCTGAAATAATCAGAATTAGCTGAATTGGCAATACGGTGTGAATTGTGCAATTAAAAATATATATAATTCAGTTTGGAATTGAATTAGAATAACGAATTTATTTTAAATAACGACAGTTTGAACGTATAATTATACTTTAATTAAAATCAAGCTTGAAATGGCATGGCAGTTCGCTATTTGGCGATTTGAACTTCAACTGAATATACAGGGTCCGTTTTAAATCGGATTTCTGTGAAACAAGAAACGTCGGAGCTGGTAAAGTATATTTTTCTAGTGGAAGAGAAAAATTGGGATTTCATTGTGTAGATTTTGATTTATGTCCAAATCAAATTTTAGAAAAGTCGCTATGGAATTCCTTTATAATTCGTAACAATATATATAAGGAATTTCAATATAAATTTGAATATCGATTCAACCGGGATTTGAATATCGAGTTGCAAATCCCAGTGGAGCTGTATGATATTCTAGTGTGGATATATACGATAATATTTATTTTTAAATATTAAATTTAATTATTTTTAAATATATTTATATATTTAAAAAGGGTTTATTTAGAACTTTAAAAATAGCCAGTTTTGCAAACGACCTCAGAATTCGATGAAACTAATTTTGTTGGATCCACGATGTTAAATTATTGTTAGATTTCAATTTCCGTGATTTTTGAAGTCTATATGTGGCCGTACCGATTTTTAAAGTGAAAAACAATCGATATTTCGACAGTTAAAAATACGCTGGGTGAGCTAACGGAGTCGGAATTCGACGAAACCAGTTTCGTTGGGACCGTAATGTCGAACTGTAGCTACATGACCATTTTCGCGATTTTTGAATATCGTGTGTGATCACATGAATTTTTAGAAGGGGAAACAAATATAAAAGAATATATAAAATAAAAATATCTAAAGTAAAAATATCCTAATTCATTTACTAGTCAAACTAAGGCCATGTTTCTTTTGTTTTCAACCTCTCCTTCAACGTTAAAACACAGAAATTCCCAATTTCCTCAACAAAAGAAATCGCCACTTAGAAAATCAAAATAAAACCCATCAAAAATCCTAAAATATATATATATATATATATATATTATCCTCATAACGTATGATTCATTTTGATATCAGTTTTAAGAGGCTCGATGAGTTTTGGGTCGCCTTTATTTTTCCAGCGTTCGACATTTTTTAGGGTTGAGGCGATTTGGGTTTTATGAAGCATTGATCTTGATTTTTGAGTAGGGTATTGTGTTTAAGATAGGAAATCGCACTCTTATGTAATTTTTGGTGAAATCCCATCACAAAAATGTTTGGTGGTCTTTTCCTGGCTGCGTGGAAACTTGTATGCGACGCATTCTTGAAGATGAGCTCGAGTTGAGCTTCAGTCATTTGGAAGGAAAGAGGATCCGAAAAGGGTGGTAGTTTTTATTTGAATTTAAGAAGAGAGATGAAGAGGAATGAGGCACTCGAAGTTGTGATAATGGCGCAGGTCGGTTTCCTGTATACTCGATTTGGGAAGAAGATTAGTGGCGGGAATGGGCTTTTCAAATGGTATGTGGGCCGAGAATTAATTTGGAGGCCCAAATGTTGAGTATAATTAAAGTCTAGTTTAATTTATAATGTATATTAACTTGAACTTATCATATCTTACTCATATGGTAACGGAATCTAACAAGACAAGATCCGTTAGGATCGTATGGGCGAGAGCTCCACAATGGGACTGACTGGAAGTGAATTGGGGCTTGTTACAATTTATTGCAAAATAAATTGTCCATCCGAATCAAACGATGGTTATCGTTATTAACGATGATCGTCCAATGTGAGTAAAACTCACCAACTCTGAACAGTTATATTTTTATAACATATTTTAGAACTGATAATTATCTGTTGATTGTTGTGTGCTAACTATTTGGATGAATTGCTAGTCAGTTGGTTGAAAGTATGGATAACGATATATATATATATATAAATCGTTAATCAAATATTGATTCTGTTTAGCAGAATATTTCATATTGAATGAAATCGATGTTAATTATATTGTTTAACATCTGTGGATGCAGGGAAATAGGTTGGAGGAATCCAACTGGATTCCTCAACATTTATTTTACTGTTTTTCATATATTGTGATATATGATGTGATATATAATCTGTTGTTGATTATGTGTGTTTGAATGATATCGATCACTGTTGTTTGGTATTTTAAATACCGTAAGAAAACCCTAGGATGAAAAAGGAAAATTTCAATAACTATACTGAAATAAAATATTTTATAAAATCAAAAGATTTTATATAGAAGGAAGATTTCAAACTGTATATTGAAATAGAATATTTATAAAATCAAGGGATTTTATAAAGGAAATTATTTGTAAAACAAATATAAAGGAAATTATTTGTAAAACAAATATAAAGGAAAATATTTGTAAAACAAATAAAAAAGGGAAATATTTGCAAAACAAATAGAAATGAAAAGGGAATATTTAAAACATTTACAAATAGAAATAGAAAGGATATATTTGTAAAAAATTTACAAATAGAAATGAAAAGGATATATTTGTAAACCATTTACAAATAGATTTGGAAAGGGAATATTGTAAAACATTTACAAATAGAATTGAAAAGAAAATATTTATTTGTTAAATAAATAGGATTGGAAAAGAATATTTATTTTTTAAATAAATAGAGTTATAAAAGGAGATATTTATGTAGAAAATAAATAGAGTTATAAAAGGAATTTATTGGAAAATGAAAAGAATGTTATATAAGGACATATTTGGAAAATGAATAGAATTTTACATCAGGAAAGTCTAGACCTGTGCTTCGCACACGGGTATAACATGATATGGATTTAAAGCCAGAATTTTAAATAGAATCTGTTTTAACTGATAGATTGAGAAGATTAATTTATAAATAATATTTTATAAATTAAATAAACTATTTATCATTAGATAAATAGAATATATAAGTCAGGGCTTATATAGAGAAGTAAGAATCGATTTCAACATCGATATTTGAAACTGAATATGGGCGTAGAGTTAATCAAAGGAGTTAATCAATATGTGTTAATCAAAATGAGTTAGAGGAGTTAATCGATTAGAGCTAGAGTTAATCAGTTAGAGTTAACCAGTTAGAGTTAATCAGTTAGAGTTAATCGATTAGAGTTAAATCGAACTAGAGTTATTCGAACAAGAGTTAGTCGAATATTTGTTATTCGAATAGCGTTAATTGAATTGGAGTTGTAGGAAAAGAGTTATCGAATAAGGTTATTCGAAGAAGAAATTTAATTGAATATAGTTTATTCGAATAGAGAAAGAAATTATCGAATATTAGTTATTCGAAAGGAGTTATCAAATATTAGTTATTCGAAAGGAGTTAATCAAATATAGTTTATTCGAAAGGAGTAAATTGATAAGAGTGAATTAGTTAGAGTTAATTGAAAAGAGTTAATCCAATAGAGTTAATCAAATAGAGTTAATAGAATTGAGTTAATCAAATATAGCTAACTGATAAGAGTAAATCGATTAGAGTTAATCGAATAATGTTAATTGAATAGAGTTATTCAAATATAGGTTATTCGAAGAAGAGAGATTATCGAATATAGGTTATTCGAAGAAGAGATATTATAAAATATAGTTTATTCGAAGAAAAGAGTTATCGAATAGAGATTTATTCGAAAGAGAGTTACGTAAGGAACTTTGTTAAAGATTTAAAAGATAAACTTTGACTATTTCGAAGTTAAAACGTTGTTCAGTTAAGGTCTAAGAGGAAATTATACCCCAACTTGATTGGCTTCCTTCTTAACTAATGAATGGTAAGGTTTGATAGTGAATGATGGTTAAGTAAATTTAGTCAATGAGTGAAATGGTTTGAGTTGGCATGGCGATGTTTGATTTAAACATCAGTTTAAATCCAGTGAAGGGGTTTTGGAAACGTTTTCCAAATAAGAATCAAAAATGTTTTCTGATAATAGAAAATAAGAATTTAGAATATATGGAAACAGGAGATAAGTAAATTAATGAACTAAAGAGATAAATGTTAAATGATGATTGATCGATAAAATTTCCATCTAGAAATAATATCGTTGTTTGCACACGTGTTTTCTTTGATAGTTAAATCATAGACTATCAAAGTTTTGACCATTTTTCCGTCGTCAATACGGAGAGACCGGTTGGATTCTTATCCAAAGAATCACTCCGTATGGGCGTTAGCGTTTCGAATCAAATAGATCGAAGACAAATTAAAGAGGGAGTAAAGAACAAGGGCTATTGTATAAGTCCTAGGTAGAGATTGCCTAGGATGGATGTACGGAATAGTGCCTTCGATTTGTCCAGTCCCAGGACAACTTGAATGGATGAATATCTGACAGAGTATATCTGGTAGATCGCGTAAGTTGATCGTTTCAAACATATTTACGTTGGTGGCGGAGGAATTCGTTTCTCTTAGCTTATACCCGTGGTATTTTTGGGGAAATCGATTTGTGATTTGGCGGGTATGACGATGTGGCATTCAAAGTGAATGAATGAGTAATCTGTTGAAAGATACGTTATGACCTCTAGCCTCATCAACTGGGAAATGACAGAAATCGGGCAGGCAGCATGGCTAAGTGGTTCGCAACCAAGTAGGGTATATTGTCACCATCTAGAGAATATTCATATTTGTTACTTCTTTCAATTCTGTATCTCCCGGGAATGGTTATGTTGGTTTACCAACTGTAAGGTGACAATATATTCGATACACTCAAGCGAAATGAGTAGTCGGTCATGTGTGGCCGAGTTGCAAGATGTTCTTGTTGAACTCCAGTGTATCGCTTCTAGAGTACACTGAGCGGAAGGTGGATCCATACCTTGTCATAGTTGGAATCTATTCCCCAAATAAGAGCCCACGGTTTTAATTGTAAATTATATATGTAGAACGTTAGATGCAAACGTTTCTACTAGATGATTATTATATTGTGGCTGATAGACATTATAATAATATCAAAAGAGTTTTGATATAAAGTTTATCGTTTCTTTCAAAAAGATTTTGAAAGTTAAATCAAATGTTTTGGATTCTAATAAGGGAAAAACCCGTTCCGTTATATGGCGTGGTCTTATGGGATATCATTTTATTGCTCAAACTGTTTTAAATTGTTTTACTCACGTCAGTCCCATGACTGACCTGGGGTTTATTTTTTTTGTTTTCCCTAAACTCTTGGGTGCCCAATTTTGTACGGGCAGTCAAGTAGTCGGGATTTACATATACTTGAAGAGCTGGAGCAGGAGGCTTCAGAATTATATAGCTATGGTTATTTCCGCTGTGTTGTAAGTGCTGTACTTTGAAAATGATATGTATATTCAAGTACAGATTTATATTTCAAAGTTATGTTATATATTATATGTTATTCGTTCCGCTGTGAGGTTCGTGTTACTCTGATGTTGTGTTGTTCTTCTTCTTCTATTCTAAGTTTCTATCTTATATATTCTCACCCTCTAATTTCTTCCATGGATTATCTGACGTTTTCGATGTTTGAATACTCGACATGGTTTTGTATGTCGAATTTTCTAAGTCGAAAATTCTCGGTACGTTGCAGTGGTATCAGAGCTTAAGGTTAAGTGAATTACCTTGGCTCTGTGGCGTGACTCGGTAGAGATAGGGTTAGTAATACCCTAGATTGAGTTGAGTGTATATACGAGAGAACGTATGTGTAGATTTTATAAAATGGTTTTATATTGTGGAGATTTATTGGTTGAGTTGTTTATGAGTTTTGGTTGATAAGTTTGATCCACTGTATCGGTAGGGGTTTATAAACACTCGAATACGATGAACCGACACTGTATGTTTTTAAAAGATGGTAAATGATATAATTTTACTGAAAATATATTTTGATATAAACAGATAATTTATATTGATATTATTATTGAATGTGTTAGTTGTAATTATAATCGAATAAGATTATAATTGGGATGGTTATGTAAATAGCCAATCAGAATTCATATGAATATAATACATGAAATAATATGAATTAAATATGAATTTAGAATCAGAACTGGAATTAAAAGTTGGAGAAGTGTTTGTAAATGGAATTGGATTAAATATATGTAAAATTTAAAATCCTGGGAGATTTTAAATTGGTTACAAGAATTGAAAAGGATATTTTGAAATGAATTTCAAAATGAAGGTGTTTAAATATGGTTTTGAAAGTTATATAGTATTGAACTCACTTCGATAGCTGGGAAATAACCCTGATGATGACTGCGCAACATCATCAATGTTCATTTTCAAGTTCTAAGTGACTGATTACTACCAAGGGTTTTGTTTTTGAATTGTTTGAGAAAAACAAGTTGTTTGAAATCCTGAAAAGGGAAGTTTGGTTTTAGAAAAGCAAAGCTGTTTAAAAACTCCCAAGAAATAGATTGTAGAATTAATCCATGGTTGTTTAAAAGCTGTTTAAAAGCTCTTCATCATCTTCAAATCCATGGATGTTTGAATGATTATCGTGGCCTGGAGTATCTAGATTTTGGGCTCAAAGCCCCATCGATCGAGTGGGTTTTCTGACAAGGGGCAGCGCTCAAGTCCTCTGGGGTTTACGGCGATGGAAGGTGCTGCTGCGGCGGTCGACGGTGTGGGTTCGGATGGGGTTCCGGCTTGGAGAGGCGGTGGCAATTTTGAACCCTAGGGATGAGCGATGGTTTTATCGGGTCCAGGTAGAAGATGAAGACGTTGGACAAAGGAATTACAACGTTTTGAGTAAGCGCTGTTAATTTTATTTAATTATATAAATTAACGTTGTTTAAAATCAGAAATTTTATATAAACAAGCATTAATAAAAATCTTGTTTTTAAATATAAATAGCTTTAAATAAGAATCATTTTTTTTATAAAAAGAAAATATCATTGTTTTTACAAAATGAAAATATCATTGTTTTGAAATAAAATAACATTGTTTTAAATGTAAATAACAGTTTATAAAAATATGATTTTTAATTTATATAACAGTTTATAAAAATATGATTTTTATATTTATAGGGTAAAAATAAAAATCTGATTTTTTATATGAAATAAAATTAATTTTTTATATATAATAACACAGTATAAAAATGTGATTTTTATACAAAATAACTTAGTTTAAAAAATTGAATTTTAAAATATGAATTTTTATATATGTAAGCATTGTTTTAAAAATAGGATTTTTAAATAGTAAAAACATTGTTTTCAAAATTTGATTTTTAAAAATAATTAGATACTGTTTAAAAATATGGTTTTTAAATATAAATATATAGCGTTGTTTTAATAAATATGTCTAGAGCATTGTTTAAAAATGTGATTTTATTATAAACTGTGTGTAACAGATTGCGATGGAACCGATTAGAAGCGAATAGAATCCAAATCGTCCCATAAAGATTGGAGGAGTGGGAACCAAAGGTGAGAACTTCTTCTCACTCAAATTATTTTACAGTTAAATATATACTAGGATGCATACTGGGCTTAGTAGCCCCCGATACTATTTATTGTACAAACTATGGTTGTTTGTTTGGACTGTATTGTGCTGTGATTGTGATGTGAAATGGAATATAAAATATTCATGTGTAATCAATAAAAATAACATTTTTATTGCATAAATGAACAAATAAAAATATTCATGTGATTGAATAAAATGTTTAATCATTAAAAATATCATTTTTAATGTGAAATAGAATTATATAAAATAGCAATGTATTGGAATAAATATTCATTTATAAATCGGACGATTTGTTTACGTACACTCATTTAACTGACATTGACTGGGACGATAAATTTTACATATCACCCAACTGCACAAATAAAATTTGTGTTTGTTGATTGAAACCCCACACGGGTATTGGGATGATATTTGACGTAAACTAATCCCAATTGTTTAGTTGTATGTCAATCGATGGTTAACAGACCGTATAAGCGTTATTTACTTTTTTAATGCTTATACAGTGGTAAAATGCACTATGGATGTTGTATGAATTTTTGATGATTGTTTATCATTATCGTTGTATACATGCAATGTATGAAATCCATATAACTGAAATTATATGGTAATTGATTGAGTCTGATTCCAATTTAGAACTAACAAATATTTTAAAATAATATCCAGTGTATAATCAAAATCAGATATTTTGAAAATATTATCATTTTAAAATTATAATGATAAGAAATATTCAATTTTGACTTGAAAATTGAAATGAAGTATAAATCGTTTTAAAATGAATTTAAAACGAATTTATTTGGAAATATTCGATTTTGATTTGAAAATCGAAATGAAGTATCATTTTAAAATGAATTTATTTGGAAATATTCAATTTTTATTTGAAAATTGAAATGAAGTAAAAGTCGTTTTAAAATGAATTTAAAAAGAATTTATTGAGAAATATTCAATTTTGATTTGAAAATTGAAATGAAGTAGAAATCATTTTGAAAATGAATTTATAAACAAATTAATAAAATACATTCTAAATGGAAATCGATGAAATATTATATATATATATATTAATGGCTTGAATAAAACGCGCCGCGTCATAGGCGTTTGCGAATTTCGACCATTGCCTTCGAATTGACATTACGGGAGATTTGACCATCGAATTCTCCTAAAACTGGAACCGTTGGGTTCGTATCGAAAAGAGATTTCCAACGAATGTAAGAGATTGGAAATCTAACGGTTGGATTTGGAGATACGTCCAAATCAAATTTGAAAAAGTTCGCTATGGATGTGGTTCGGTGGCCGTTATTGGAAACCGACTGTACGGGCCGTGATAAAATTATTAAAAATATCAATAATTTGTGTAAAATCATAATAAAGGATTTGGAAAGAATTTGGATGAAAAATTCCACATTTGTAAAGAAAAAGATATTTTTATCAAAATGAACTAATTATTAACTAGAATAATAATCCAATATTTTTAAATGAAATAAATTGGATTTGAAATGGTTTTAAAAATAACCAAAATTTTCGAATGAATAAATTAGAATGGATTGGAAATAATCTTCGGAATATTTCGATATTGGACTCCGTGGTTATACGGATATTGTTATGGGAATATGGAAGATAGAGATATCGTTATTCCTAACACGATATTCGTTAGTTTCAAAATTTGATATTGAATATAAGCCGATTTAATTTCTATTCAGAGCTTTGTATTTAAATTGGATTTTGGATTTGTCATGAACGGTGTCTTAAATAACACTGTTCTTAAACCCATGTGGGAAAAGAATAAATCTTTTAATTAAGATTTAGTGAAGTTTTCCAATTAATTAATATTTAATTGGAATTGAATAAAAGAATTGGAATTTCTCGTGAATGGTGTCTTCAGTAACACTGTTCTTAAACCCCGTGTGAAAAAAATAAATCTTTTAATTAAGATTATTAGAGTTTCCAATTATATTTAGTAATTGGAATAAAATGGGATGTGAATTGGGTTTATTGTGAACTGTGTTTTGACGACATTTGTTCTTTAACCCGATTAACGGTGAAATGTGATTGGAATATATAAACCTTTCTATTAAGATTTAATAGGATTTTCCAAAGAAAAGTTTCCCAATTTAATAAAATAAATTGGAATGGAATGGAATTCGATTTGGTAATAATCGAAGTGAACTTTTGTGGAGGAAGATTGTTACTATATATGGAATTTAAAAGGCTTTGCTGTTATTCCATTTATATTATTGGTTGGATATGGAAGTTTATATGGAATGTGATTTTGGGTTTATCGTGAACTGTATTTTAAATGACATTAGTTCTTTAACCCAGTTAAAGACGGGATTTATTTCCTAAATTTTAATAATCATTATATAATGATTTTTGGAGATTAAAACTAAGTGGAGTTTTAATAAACCTTTAATTAGATTGAAATGTGAACGTGATAATTTAAGTTATCAAATTTGTGAAATGATCGAGAATGGAGTACCCTCAGTTTTACTCCAGGCGATAGTCAAATCTTTAATTAGATTTGGGTGTGAAATGGTAATTAAACTTACTGATAACACCGTGATGTTTGATATGGGGTATTACCAGTTTTTCTCCATGGGATGAATAGGATGGGACTGGAAAATAAAATAAATGATTACTTCAGTAAGGTGCGCTAATCCCAACTAGTTTGGATAAACCTTAATTTGGTTTGAATTGATATCCAAAGGAAGATTAAAGAATAAGTTTAAAGAATTTATCTTTGATAAAAATAATGGGAACCTTTCCCTAATGATATGAATATTTGAATAAAATAATATTCTGGATTGGAATGAGGTGTATGTTGTGTTTTTATAACACTTGTTTATAAGATACGTGAGTTATTCGAAAAGACCAGGTTTATCCTATTCTGAATGATTGATACGACGATAAGACGACGATGAAGACGGTAGTTGAAAACCGGAGATCTTCACATCGTTTGGAGGATTACTGATGTCTTTATTGGGAGGCATCCTAAGAAAGGGTAATAAGTGGTGATCGTCCAGACGTACTTGGAGATCGACCGGATATGCGAGGACCTCTCTCCTATATTGGACATATGGGACGAGGAATAAGGTGCCTCTGGTTTCGTTCAAACCCAGAATGGACTTGCAAATGGATAGTATGCCTGACATTGTATTCCTTTATACTGTATTCGTTGATCTCTGCTAAATATATATCTGTTTGGTGGCGGAGAATTTATTCTCTTGCTTAACACCCTTCTCTAAGACGTACGAGCTTAGAGGTTATATATCGGCAAAAATCAGTGGTACGGTACGGAGTGACAGTGTGGCTTGCTGAGTGGCATGTGATCAAGGCTTTTGTTGAAAAGCAGGGCCTTGTGGTTGATGATCAAAGCATGGATTTAAGTAGCAAAGCTTTGTGTATAGCATTAATTCGCGAGCCTCACAACCCAGTATGAACCAGAAACGGGAGAGGACCGCAGGGAGAACATGCGTTTCTTTCTAGCTAGGAGTGGTGTCATGGTATGGAGCCCAATCTTTTACTCATGTGGATATTGCATATTATTTGATGGATAGCGAGGTACCTTAGATATATTGGTCACTACGGGGCCGATGGATGATATGGTCGACATACTGACCAGACTTACGCCACATTGGGAGGGGAAACGTATTGTTCAGGAATAACTAATCCTTAAATGTAAGAGAGGACCGGCCCTGAAGATCCAAGGGCTTGACTGAGTATTGGTCCTATGGCATGGGCTAGAGTGTCTCGAAATCGGTAAGGACGATCCCTTGCCTTGGTTCATGATGGAAATCCAATTTCCAATACGTGACATTTCAGTTTTGATTGTAGAGCCTAGTATGGCGACATAGTAGCATGGGATACTATGCCGTCTATGATTGATACATTTATATTTGAAGTTGATTTTGACACTATGCACTTATAATAGTATCATATGATTTGTTTTAAAATGTACCAAGCATGTTTGGCTATTATAAGGTAAAAGTCCATCCTTCGGCTTGCGTTGCATTGTATGATGGGACACGAGTCTTATAATAGCTTCATTTTCTTTAATTAGCATTGTGCTATTTGTTTTATGCACTGGTATTCTTGGGAGAAAACCCATTCCGTGTTAGATGGCGTGATCCCTTGATTTACTTTGTTTTTAAAGTAAAATTTTAAATAACCGTTTTAGTTCTCACATCAGTCCCCTGACTGACTGGGAGTTTATTGTTTTAACCTAAACTCTGGGTGCCCCTATTTTCCACACGGGCAACTAGTAGTTTTGGTTTTGCAGATATTATATTCATTGGATCCTGGTTTACAGCTGGAGCTATATTCGGAAAGTTCTGTATCCTTGTATTTCTTTCAGTTGTGTTATGTATTATTTTTCCGCTGCTTAGTAATTTAATCTATGGTATTTTTTCGGTTGTATATTATTTATTCATACTCTGTTATATTCTTGTACTCTAATGAAATAGTTGTAATAAGCAATGAAATGTTTTGTTGTTTGTGTTCTGATTTGTCTTGTCCATAACCCAATCCGGGCTTTCCCCAGGGGGGCCAACATAGGTGTCGACCCCCCCAAGAGGGGTGTCGACTGGGGTGTCGACCCCCCTATAAGGGTCGACCCCCTCGCCCAGATCCAAACAGTGACGATTTTCTGAGCTGTTGCTTAATCTTTTCTAACTTGTTGCTGAGTCACTAGGGCATAGGTGGCAATTTATGGATAACTCTATATAGTCTGGACGGTTCTGATCGATCCTAGGATGATCTAACGGCTCACATAAGTTTAAACTTCTATAAAAGCAACCCTAGTACTCAACCCTAAATCACACAAATTCATTCCAAGGAGCCACCATGCTGTCCATGATCGTCTTAGCCTTGCCACCATTTCTTCTCAAACTAGAAAGCAAGTTAGAAGCTACAAATCAAAACTAACTTAGAGAATTGATAGTCTTCTTCAAGGGATTGCTTTTCAGTTTTAGAAAACAAATCCCAGAAAGCAAGACTTTCTTTTGTTTGTAAGTCCTGTTATTATTTAGATGTGAACAATTAAAAGTTATGATTTGTAATAAAGTGAAAACTAGAGTTGTGCCTAAGTTGTAAGATAATGGTGATTCATGTCTATTCTTGTAACAATTCTATCATATATGCCTATGAGACTATTGTGGTTGATTGGACTTATTATGTATGTTAAACCGATCATGTATTATGTAAATTTGGTGACTCTTTCATGTTATGTTACATGCAAGCTTTTAGGCTAAGTTATATATATGTTTAGATCTACATTCTCATATGGTATATCTATGATTATTGGATCCAAAATACAAGTTCATATCTACATGTCTAATTGGATTTGTGTAACTCTATGTAAGTCCCCGTTTATATGCTTAAGATTCATATTAATTGGATCCAAATAGCAAGTTTACATTTACATGCCTAGTTGGATTTGTGAAATTTCATATGCTTAAGATTCATATTAATTGGATCCAAATTTCAAGTTTACATTTACATGCCTAGTTGGATTTGGGTAATTTCATATGCTTAAGATTCATGTCAATTGGATCCAAAAATGCAAGTTCATTGTTTTATGCCAAATTTACATGACACATGCTTAGTTAGATCCTTATTATTTTATGTTGTATGAATGGTACATGCTCCTTTCTTTCCCCTTTTGTATATAAGTTAGACTAAGTTGCGAGACTAACATTCTATGTGAATTTTGCGAACGTATTACGGGGTAACGTTGGGGAAAAACCTTTAATTTCAAATTATTGGCATAGTTTATCCCATAATCATATAAATGATTTGTGGCATAAATTGGTATAATTTATATACTTAAAAACTATGAACATGATTTAGTGGGTAAATGGCGCATGACTTGAATGACAATAATTGTGGATAATTTACATATAAATATGAAAGGTAAATATGTAAATTAAGTGAAAGACGAATATGCCTAACCCGATGTTAGATTGAGTTACGGTGTAAGACTGCCCGGAACCGCCCGACACATCCAGCAACCACAACAATATAGATCTAATGTGAGAGGTTAGTGCATCAAGCCCAAAAGAACCCGAGGTTAGATTGAGTTGCGGTGTATGACTGCCCGGAACCGACCGGCACATCCAGCAACCGCAACAATACATATCTAATGTGAGTGGTTGGTGCTTTAATGAATGAATTAAAGCTAAGACAGGAATGGTAGGGTTAAGTTAATTAAGGCAACACTTAACCAGTACAACATGTTAACTAAACTGATGGGTGGGGTTAGGTTAATTTGAGAACACTTAACCATTTTAACATGTTGTTTAGGAAATCCTAGTAACGGGGACCCATTTCAGTAGTAACCCACATAGATGTATCATGATACCCTGAACTAGGCAGGGTAGGGCACAATTACTGGGTTGACTATAAGCGGTCAAAGCAACAGCGGGTGGTATGACAGTGTAGGTTCCGACGGAGTGCGGGCATGCACGTACTCCGAAGTGGAAAAAGCAGGCACTGGGCATCAGTCGTTATACACTGTGCATCTTGAATTGTGTCGGGTTGTCACCATAGGATTTGATACACCCCATGGTGGGACCAGCACAGGTATCAACAATCAAGCGGGGTCGAATGACACAAGTGGCAAACATATACGAGTAGGAGCCGATCAATAGAGGGGATCATTTATCTTGAACACATGGTGCTAGTTGAAACACTTGTAAGTGGGTGCAGAGAAATAGTAATGAGTGCAATAGCATATTCAGTCTTATTATCTTATTTCTAGGGTGTTGTCCCAGATTCAGTTTATTCACGTTATAACCCTTTTTTCCTGTTTACATGCTAAATAATCACTGGACTTACCAGACTCATGTCTGACCCATTTTCTTTCGTCTTCTTTTCTTCTGTTTCCCCTAGGTCCGCACGGAGGGAATACTTCAGTTTAGTTTGGACCATTTCCAGTTTGAAGAGAGTAGATGTATTGCTTGAATCTTCTTTCCTTGGGCTATGGCTTTGGATACACTCTTATTTGGGGATTTATGCTACCTTATTGTTATTTCATGCTTCTTTATGTTTTAATCAAGACAGAGATTTTGTTGTAATAATTTGGAAGTTGGTTTGAGACAGTTGTTGTAATGTTTTAACTGAACCACGTACTTTGAAATAAATTTCCTTTTTTCGCTGTCTATATGTCTGTCTTGTAAATTATCTGTATCTTTTACCTAAAATGCTACACCGAAGTTAAGGCATTCCCTTTGTGAGTGACCTTAACGGAGGTGAGGTGTTTCACTTGGGATCAGAGCTGATGGTTGCCAGATCAGATAATTTTTTTTGGAAACTAATTTTCAAAAAGAAGTTTAAAGAAGCATTTTCAAGAAAAAGTATTGTTTTAAAAGGCATAATCCCCCCAAAGCCATATGCACTATCTTTCTATCCTTTGTTTTAAATCTTTTCTTTTTCATTTCAGCATGTCTGGGGATCTTAACCTTCCAGAGGGCATACCGGTACCTGGCTGGTTCAGAAGGTACATATAGGCTAGGGCTAATGATGCAGGCCCAGCAGACGTTCCTCCTCCCCCAGTTGCAGTTGTTCCTCCTCCTCCTCCCCGTGCAAATGCTTTCTCAAAGATATGTAGGGATTTTCGAGCCATGGGTGGAAAGAACTTTAATGGGACTGAGTCATTTGTAGAAGCAAGAAACTGGCTCAAAGAAACCGTGGACTTGTTTGTTATCTTCGAAGTGGACGTTAGGCAGAAGATACAGTTGGTCGTGTAGTTGCTTAAAGACACGGCCTCTTATTGGTGGGAAGTTACTAATGCTGAGAGACCAGTTGAAACTTGGGAGGATTTCAGAATGAGGTTTGAAATGAAATTCCTCTCACAAGCTGAACGAAGCCTACAGATGGAAAAGTTCTTGGCTCTCAAACAGGGAAGTATGTCGGTCAAGGAATACGTCAACCAATTCAACCAGCTGGCTAGATTCGTATTGGAGTTAGTGAACACTCCCCATAAGAAGGCTCTCCGTTTTGTTAAAGAGTTGAATGAGCCACTGCACAGCCTATCTATGTCCCATATACCTATGGGTGCGACTTATGAGAGACTGGTGGACATGGCACTGTTACAGGAGGAAGACAAGGATGGCAAGAAAGAGGCAAAGATGGAAGTACCTCAAGATAAGAAAGTGGAGGGATCGCAGAATAAAAAGACAGATTCAAAGAAGGGCGAGAAGAACAATAAACCCCGTGACAAGAGGAAGTGTAATTTTTGTGGCATTCCTGGACATCTGATTAAGGACTGTAGAAAGAAAAAGAGGAAGATGAGTGGTTGTTTTCACTACGGCGAGATAGGACACATGGCTAAGGACTGCCCAAGAAAGCAAGGGCAAGGGCAGAGGACTGGATCTACTTCTGGAGGGCAGGTTCACACTCTCATAGCACCTCTGCAAGAACGAGGTAGAAATATTTCTGTTGAGAGTTTAGTTTATCTTTTTGATCATCCTGTTCATACACTCTTTGATTCTAGCGCATCCCACTCTTTTATATCTACTGCATTAGTTGAATCTATGCACCTAGACACCAGTATAGTAGAGGATCCCTTGGTTGTTTCAAATCCAATTGGGGGCTCGGCTTATTTGTCAATGATTTGTTTGGATTTGGAAATTTTTATACTAAGCATTGGGTTTAGATGTAATGCCTACGTTTTGGGCTTCACGGGCTATGGGTTGATTCTTGGCATGAACTGGTTATCCAGTAATGGTGTCTTCCTCGATTGTGAAAAGAGAGTGGTTAGACTTATGACTTACCTCGGTAACACTCTCGAAATATCTTGTAATCCCATGCATTCTGTTATGTTTAGCTACCTAGAATCTCTTGATGCGTCTGTTGAAAACTTGCTGTCTGTTAGAGTAGTCCGTGAATACTCAGATGTATTTGAAGAAGTGGAAGGCTTACCTCCGAAGCAGGAGATAGACTTCCGCATATACCTTGTTGATAATGCAAAAACTGTAGCTCTACTCGTTAGATACATGGCTCCAAGGGAGAGAAAAGAGCTGAGCAAGCAAGTTAAAGAGCTACTTGAAAAGGGGTTTATAAGGCAGAGTATTTCTGAATGGGGTGCTCCAGTAGTATTCGCAACCAAAGCGGATGGTTCACTTTGCATATGCGTTGACTATAGGGAGCTAAACGAGTTGACCAATATGAATATGCACCCACTTCCAAGAATAGATGACTTGTTTGATCAGCTTGTAGGTGCATCGGTTTTCTACCAATAGATCTGACTACCGGGTTTCATCAGCTAAGAGTGGCTGAAGACAGCATTGATAAGACGACGTTCACCCGGATGGTTTCTTCGAATGGCTTGTCATGCCTTTCGGCTTGACAAACGCACCTACTTATTTCGTTGACTTGATGAGCAGGGTTTTCAGGGTGTTCCATAATAAGTTTGTGGTGGTCTTCGTAGACGACATTTAGATTTTCTCGAAGAATGAAGAAGAGAATGCTTTGCATTTAAGGGAAGTCATGGATACTCTTCGTGCACATCAGCTGAAAGCCAAATTCTCCAAATGCCATTTTTGGAGGGAAGAAGTGAGGTTTCTTGGACATGTGGTCTCCAAAGAGGGGATAGCTGTGGACCCCACAAAAGTAATTGCGGTGCAAGATTGGAAGGTTCCACGGAATGCAACCGAAGTTCGAAGCTTTCTCGGGCTAGCGGACTTTTACCGAAAGTTCATTTAAGACTTTGCGAAAATCTTAGCCCCACTCACAAGACTGACAAAGAAGAACCTAACTTTCGTTTGGGATTTGGATTGCGATATTGCTTTCCAACGTTTGAAAAGTGCTCTAGAACAGCCCCAGTTCTGACATTGCCTGATGGGAGCAAAATGTTTACCGTATACACAAACACATGCAGTACAGGATTAGGCGTTGTCTTGATGCAAGTAGGCAAGGTAGTTTGATATGGGGGAAGGCAGTTGAAAGTACATGAGAAGAACTACCCAACTCATGATTTGGAGCTAGCTGCCATTATTTTCACTCTTAAGTCATGGCATCATTACCTACTAGGAGAAAGATTTGAATTGTTTGCTGACCATAAATCATTAAAGTACCATTTCTCACAAAAAGATCTTAACTTAAGACAACAAAAATGGATGGAATTTCTGGCCTCATATGATTTTGAGATTTCCTATACCCCAGGCAAGGGCAATGTAGTAGCAGATGCCTTGAGTAGAAAGAAGATGACCTTAAGTCCTCTCTTTGTAGAAAGGAAAAACTTGGAGTATATAGCAAACTTTGACTTTAGACCCTCCTCTGAATTTGTACCTGGTCTGTTAGCATCGCTAGAGGTGCGGCCTACTCTTTTGGACTCAATAGGAACCGCGCAACGTGAAGACCCTCAACTAGTTGATATGATGGATAAGCTAATTAGGGGTGAGACTTCTAGTCACCTCAATATATACTCCATCGATGATAAGGGTTGGTTGAGAAGAGATGGAAGACTATGTGTCCCACAAGCAAGGGATCTGGTGAAGACGGTTCTCGAAGAAACACACCATTCTAAGCTGACCATACACCCAGGTGGAGACAAGATGTATAAAGACATAAAAAGGGTTTTCTTTTGGAATGGCATGAAGAGGGATGTAGCTGAGTTCGTCGCTAAGTGCTTGATATGCCAGAAAGTCAAAGCGGAGCAGAGAAAGCCTAGTGGTCCGCTTCATCCTCTAGAGGTCCCACAGTAGAAATAGGATAGCATTTCGACGGACTTTGTTGATGGGTTGCCTAGGTCAAGAAGGGGTAATACCAGTATTTGGGTAATAGTGGACAGGCTCACTAAAAGCGCTCACTTTATACCTGTTAAGAGTAGAAGGACTGCCTCGTCCCTAGCATCCATGTATCTTAAAGAGATAGTTAGACTCCATGGGATACCCTCCAGCATAGTGAGTGATCGAGATCCTATCTTTACGAGTGAGTTTTGGAAGAGGTTGCAGGAGGCTGTAGGCACACAACTATGCTTAAGCACGGCCTATCGCCCCCAAACCGATGGTCATACGGAAAGGGTGAACAGAGTATTAGAAGACCTCTTGAGATTGTGCATTCTTGACTTTGGAGGAACATGGGAAGATCATCTTCCTTTGGTGGAATTCGCTTACAACAATAGCTACCAAGCCACCGTAGGCATGGCACCCTTCGAGGCTTTATATTGAAGACAATGCCGATCACCAACTTGTTGGTGGGAGTCTACAGACAAGCTCATACTTAGGCCAGACATGATTAGAGAAACTTCAGAGAAGGTGGACTTGATAAGAAGACGGTGGAAGACTGCACAAGATAGACAAAAGTCCTATGCAGACAAAAGAAGGACCGACCTTGAGTTTGAGGTTGGAGATAGGGTGTTCCATAAAGTATCACCTTTGAGGAATGTCGTTCGCTTTGGGTCCGTAGGAAAGTTGGCACCAAGATTTGTAGGACCATTTCCTATCATTGAAAGGATTGGGACGATGGATTACAGAGTAGAGCTACCCGAAAGACTGGCTGGAGTTCATAACTTTTTTCATGTTTCTCAACTACGAAAGTGCTTACATGAGTCTGTGGAAGTTGTGGAGTCAAGTATACTAGAGGAAATAAAAGTGGATCGAGAAGCGACTGTGAGAAGAGTTCCAACTCATATCTTTGGTTCGGAAGTCAAAAAGCTACGCAACCATGAAATTAAGCTTGTTAAAATTCAGTGGAGTGACGTTGAGGAAGACGCAACTTGGGAAACTAAGAGAAAAATATGCGCAGCCTACCCTTTTCTTTTTTAGGGTACCTCCTTGATCTCTTTTTCCATAAGTTTATACATGCTTATGTCTATCTTTTTAAGTATATCTCCTTGGTCTTATTCTTTATCCTTAGGTAGAAACCAATGGATGTAAACATGTATTTGAAACATGTTAATATTGATGGTTGCAAGTGGTTGCTAGTGGTTGCTCATGGATGCATATACACACGCATTAGGTGTTAGATCGGCTCAGTCACTTTCATATTGCATATGCATATATGTATTTGTATATGGATTGAAACTTGGAATGTTATCATATGGACGTTGCATTTGTATGAATGATTGTGCACTCATGTAGAAGGTATGATTAGGAATAATTGTGTGCATAATGGACTCATGGCGCTAACATAATTTGCATTAAGGAGGTCAACTGAATCAGTAGACCGCCTCATTTTGCATTAGATAAGGACATATACACACACTATGCATACAATCATGAAAGCATTAGAAATCTTTTAAGGACAATGGGTGCCGGTGTTTGATGGTTGAGTAGATGGACGATTGGATGGTAGGATATACATTCTTCGTGACTTGAAGATTTCGGGGACGAAATCCTTTAAGGAGGGGAGAATGTAACACCCTGTATTTTCTATGTTTATTAAGTAACAAATTTAAGAATACTTAATTATAAAAGTGAGAATTAAGGGAAATGTGTTACGCCATTGCATTCGTCTCGGAATTCTGCTTGAGATAGAGTCCGAGTTTGCTTGAATCGGACTCCGTATGAAGAAGTTATGGAGTTCAAAAAAATTCATGTTTAAACTGAAAATTATAATTAAATAATTTAATTAAACGAAAACAGTTTAAATTTTGAAAATCACGTGGCTCAGCTGGGCGGGAAAAATCCCGCCCATAGGAGTCGACTCCCCCCCGGGGGGTCGACATAGGTGTCGACCCCCCAAAAGGGGTGTCGATTGGGGTGTCGACCCCCTCCCCCAGATCCAAACAGTGACGATTTTCTGAGCTGTTGCTGAGTCTTTTCTGACTTGTTTCCGAGTCACTAGGGCATAGGTGGCAATTTCTGGATAACTCTATCTAGTCTGGACGAATCTGATCGCTCCTAGGATGATCTAACGGCTCACATAAGTTTAAACTTCTATAAAAGCAACCCTAGTCATCAACCCTAAATCACACAAATTCATTCCAAGGAACCACCATGCTGTCCATGATCGTCCTAGCCTAGCCACCATTTCTTCTCAAACTAGATGGTAAGTTAGAAGCTACGAATCAAAACTAACTTAGAGAATTGATAGTCTTCGTCAAGGGATTGCTTTTCAGTTTCAGAAAACAGATCCTAGAAAACAAGACTTTCTTTTGTTTGTAAGTCCTGTTATTATTTAGATGTGAACAATTAAAAGTTTTGATTTGTAATAAAGTGAAAACTAGAGTTGTGCCTAAGTTGTAAGATAATGGTGATGCTGATTCATGTTTATTCTTGTAACGATTCTATCATATATGCCTATGAGACTATTGTGGTTGATTGGACTTATTATGTATGTTAAACCGATCATGTATTATGTAAATTTGGCAACTCTTTCATGTAATGTTACATGCAAGCTTTTAGGCTAAGTTATATATATGTTTAGATCTACATTCTCATATGTTAGATCTATGATTATTGGATCCAAAATACAAGTTCATATCTACATGTCTAATTGGGTTTGTGTAACTCTATGTAAGTCTCCATTTATATGCTTAAGATTCATATTAATTGGATCCAAATTGCAAGTTTACAATTACATGCCTAGTTGGATTTGTGAAATTTCATATGCTTAAGATTCATATTAATTGGATCCAAGTTTCAAGTTTACATTTACATGCCTAGTTGGATTTGGGTAATTTCATATGCTTAAGATTCATGTCAATTGGATCCAAAAATGCAAGTTCATTGTTTTATGCCAAATTTACATGACACATGCTTAGTTAGATCCTTATTATTTTATGTTGTATGAATGGTACATGCTCCTTTCTTTCCCCTTTTGTATATGAGTTAAGCTAAGTTGCGAGCCTAACATTCTATGTGAATTCTGCGAACGTATTACCGGGATAACGTTAGGGAAAAACCTTTAATTTCAAATTATTGGCATAGTTTAGCCCATAATCATATAAATGATTTGTGGCATAAACTGGTACAATTTATATACCTAAAAACTATGAACATGATTTAGTGGGTAAATGGGGCATGACTTGAATGGCAATAATTGTGGATAATTTACATATAAATATGAAAGGTAAATATGTAAATTAAGTGAAAGATGAATATGCCTAACCCGAGGTTAGATTGAGTTATGGTGTAAGACTGTCCGGAACCGCCCGGCACATCCAGCAACCGTAACAATATAGATCTAATGTGAGAGGTTAGTGCATCAAGCCCAAAAGAACCCGAGGTTAGATTGAGTTGCGGTGTAAGACCGCCCGGAATCGACCGACACATCCAGCAACCACAACAATGCATATATAATGTGAGTGGTTGGTGCTTTAATGAATGAATTAAAGTTAAGACAAGAATGGTAGGGTTAAGTTAATTAAGGCAACACTTAACCAATACAACATGTTAACTAAACTTATGGGTGGGGTTAGGTTAATTTGAGAACACTTAACCATTTTAAAATATTGATTAGGAAACCCTAGTAACGGGGACCCATTTCAGCAGTAACCCACATAGATGTATCATGGTACCCTGAACTAGGAAGGGTGGGGCACGATTTCTGGGCTGATTATAAGCGGTCAAAACAACGGATGGTGGTGCGTCAGTGTAGGTTCTGACGGAGTGCGGGCGTGCACGTACTCCGGAGTGAAAAAAGCAGGCATTGGGCATCATTCGTTATACACTGTGCATCTTGAATCGTGTCCGGTTCCACCATAGGATTTGATACACCCCATGGTGGGACCAGCACAGGTATCTACAATCAAGCGGGGCCGAATGACACAAGTGGTAAACATATACGAGTAGGAGCCGATCGATAGAGGGGATCATTTATCTTGAACACATGGTGCTAGTTGAAACACTTGTAAGTGGGTGCAGAGAAATAGTAATGAGTGTGATAGCATATTCAGTCTTATTATCTTATTTCTAGGGTGCTACCCTAGATTCAGTTTCTTCACGTCATAACCCTTTTTCCTGTTTACATGCTAAATAATCACTAGACTTACCAGACTCATGTCTGACCCATTTTCTTTTGTCTTCTTTTCTTCTGTTTCCCCCTAGGTCCGCACAGAGGGAATACTTCAGTTTAGTTTGGACCATTTCCAGTTTGAAGAGAGTAGATGTATTGCTTGAATCTTCTTTCATTGGGCTATGGCTTTGGATACACTCTTATTTGGGGATTTATGCTACCTTATTGTTATTTCATGCTTCTTTATGTTTTAATCAAGACATAGATTTTGTTGTAATAATTTGGAAGTTGGTTTGAGACAGTTGTTGTAATGTTTTTACTGAACCACGTACTTTGAAATAAATTTCCTTTTTCCGCTGTTTATATGTCTGTCTTGTAAATTATCTGTATCTTTTACCTAAAATGCTCCACCGAAGTTAAGGCATTCCCTTTGTGAGTGACCTTAATGGAGGTGGGGTGTTTCAGTTACATATCAATAGACACCAATTACATGTTGTGAATTGACAATGTGGCATGCTAAGTGCTGATAGACCAAAACTTCTTGTTGAAAAGAAGAGCTTTCTGGATGATGATTAAAACATGGATGATATAGCGTAATTTTCCATTGAAATGTTAATTCGCTAAGCCTCATAGCCTGTGAATGGACGAAAACAGGACGATGGATAACATAGTAAGGACATATGTTTCTTCTAGCTAAAAGTGATGCCATGGTATGGAGCCTAGGAAATTTACTTGTGTGGATGATGGAATCGAGGCGCCTCAGATGATCGTCAACTATGACCAAGACGACAGTCAGATGAGACCAGGGAATGTTATGTTTAGGAGCAACTCGAATTCATCCGGAATTGGTGAGCCGGCTCTACAACTCTGAAGGACCATTTGTTGAGTCCTGGACATCTTGGTAGGGATGATCAGAACGGTTAAGGAAGATCTTTTACCTTGGTCACTGATGGAAACCCAATATGAGATTTGCACTTTCAGTTGCAAACCTATATGGCGACATAATGAGATAGGGCATTATGCCATCTAAGATTGATACATTTGTTTGTGAAAGTGATATCTACACTATGCACCAGTGATAATAAAAGAAAGTTTTTGTGTATCAAGCATGTTTCGATATTATGAGGTAAAAGTCTATCCTCGGGTTTTGCGTTGCATTGTGTGATGGGACTTGAGTCTTGTAATAGCTTCATTTTTTCAAAAAGCATTTGTAACATCCCAGATTTCGGTACCCTTTGAGCTGACCAAATACAACACAAGTCCAACCCAAAATGCACTGAACCCTAGATGCCAATAGAAAGAAATTAGAGAACGAGAATGGATAAGACAGAAAATTAGAATAGAAGAAGAAGAACATAAACAACAAGATCATAGTAAACACAAATCTCACTGCGGAATGAATAAAATATATTAAAGGACATAAATTGAAATATAAAATTGTATTTTATATACATACCATCATTAGAGCACAACAATTACCTATAGAACAATTATAAACACCTGATTCCAGATACATATAGTACACAGCGGAAATAATCAATGCCTCCTGCTCCTCGCTCCTCTAATGATATCTGTAATAACCTGAACTACTTGACTTCCCATACAAATTTGGCACCCAAGAGTTTAGGGTAAAACAAAACAAAATAAACTCTAGGTCATTCATGCGACTGGTGTGTGAGTAAACTCCAACCATTTGATTTAACTTTCAAAAATCCTTTTGAAAACAAAGGATAATCGTAAGACCGATCCACACGTAAACACGGATGGTTTTTACCTTACGATAACCCAAAACATTCTTTTTATCAAAAACTATTCTGATATTATAATAGTGTCTAAATCAAATAAATAACCATTAAGCAGAACGCTTGCATCTAACACTCTACATATATAGTAACAAATCAAAAACCGCAGGGCACTTTTTGGAGAATGGATTTCCAACTATGATAATGTATGGAACCACCTTCCGATAGTGTATCTCTAGAGGGGAATAGATTGGGTTCAACAAGAACATCTTGCAGCCCGACCACACATGGCGGACAACTCACTTCGCTTGAATGTATCGAATGTATATCACCAAAGGTTGGGATCGGCAACCATTTCCCGAAAGGGACCGTATCGGTAGGTTAAAGAAGGAAATGAAATTTCTCTATATAGGTGAATTATATATAAGGGCTATATATTATTTAAAATATATATAAATTCCATAGCGACTATTCTGAATTTTAAACTGGACATAACTTTCAATTTATAATATGAAATCTCAGTTTCTTACATTTGTTAGAAAGATATTATTAATCATATTCAAATATTTCTGGTTTATTGAAATCCGATTTATTTGAATTCTATACATTCATTTAAATTTTAAAATCGAATTTTAAAACTACCACGCCATTTCAGGCTCGTTATATAATTAAAATAATTTTATTCGTTCTAACTTCGTTTTTAAATAAATTTTAAATCATTATTATTTAAAATAAATCATTTTAAATATTCAAACTCCATTAAAATAACTAAAATAAAAATTTTAAATTGGTTCTGAAAATCCGGGTTGTTACATTGATCCATTGAAACTTATTGATTTTATGAAATTGATTTACTGAATTTTGAAGCTCTTTAATGATTGAAAACTTTATTTTAATTTTTTCATCATTCCGGAGTGTTTCCTCAACCAGACCACGGAAAGCTAGATCAATACCTCTCTTACCTTCAAGTATATGCTTAGAACTCGTGATTTGTTTCTTAATAACATGTGAATGTTCCACCTTCACGAAAATAAATCGTAGTATCCTAAAAATACTAAACACCTGCCGACATGGATCTGAAATATACCTCCTGACAGCACTACTATACACTAACAATGAACTTTGATAGGAGATCCTACCATGTTAGTGTTTCGTTTCAAATTAAGTGTCAATTCATTGATAGGAGATCAATACCTCTCTTACCTCCAAGATAAACTGAATTTACGTAGTCACTTAACTTAATTTAGTAACTCCCAAGTCAAATTAACATAATTTAGTAACTCCCAAGTCAAATTAACTTAATTTAGTAACTCCCAATCAAATTAACTTAATTTAGTAACTCCCTAGACAAATTAACTTAATTTAGTAACTTCCAAGACAGATTCATTGTCAATTAGTACAAATTAGACCTCTTTGGCCACAAAATTAACTTGCTCATATTTCTGAGATTTCTCGAAATGTTCACACACACTTGATATATACACCACTCATAAACATATGTGCTCATGCTTCACAGATACAAAACATAGTTTCACCTACACTATTTATGTCTGCATGCTCATAATCATTATATGTTATATATATACATTTGTTGATGTGCATGCAGAAGTCATACATTAAACATATATTAATCGTAATGTCATACACAAGTTAAGTAGGTATATATATACATACATATATATAGATATATTTGAAAGAAGTAACCTTTCATGTATATCATTGTGTGTGTATGTATGTATATATATATACACACACACATTGTCGTCAAAAATCCTAAAATCTTGCGATTTGGATCTCGATCCAACTTGAATCTGTCCGTTTACGACTCGATTTCTACATTACGATTCAAACTTAGTAATAAAAAAACACAATCAACTCAAACTACCATATGTAATATACTTGTTTGGATTCACAATCACTTGACAATGCTTTTAAAACAAAATAAAAATGAAATTGGAGGGAAAAAATTAAGTTTTAAATTTAATTGTGGAAATTGAAACATCTAAATAAAATTCAAAGCGCATACGAAACCTATAAGTAATGATATTCGGAAACTATGACTTACGATTTAAAATCCGTTTCGATTTGAAATATAAACTTTACGATTTACGCTTTAATTCCCATTTTGAAAACCTTGCATACACACACACACACAAACATACACACACACACACACACACACACATATATATATATATATATGGGGGTGGCAGCCTGGATTCACATGTTCAATCACAACAGATAATGGCATATTTCATTGTTCACGTATATATACTCCCATACATGCAAATCAGATGGAATAAAACAAAATAAATTAACATACATAAACACATTCTGATTGCAATGTAGGTCTACCTGTTTTGAACCTGTTTATCTGTTCAGTTTCCCAGATCAATTCATGTTTCTCTGGCCTAATAAATATCAATATCGAGGCGGCAAATACAGTTCAGGTTCAACTTGATCGTTGATGGCCTAACACAAATTTTGCAATCTCGATTATTGATATTAATGGGACAAGAGCCTAAAACAAATTGTCTTTGTCCCTTTGGGTTCTCCTGAGCCCACAGAGAAATTTTGTATGAAATGTATCAGTTAAGTGTCACTCTTTTGTACTGCACAATTTCAGTATTCATGTATACTCTTATACATGCAAATCAAATGGAAGAAAACAAATTAAATTAACATGCATGAACACATTTTGATATACTTGCATAATATCACATATTGCAAAATTCATAAACTCCCAAGTCATAAGTTGCACAATTTTGTATACTGAGTAACTCACATATATAATTCATGCATTGCAAGGTTCCTATATATACACATATATATACATATATACATATACACACACACATATACATATATGTATATCAATATAATATGTTTGCTGCAAGTACTCAATCAAGCAATTTAAATGAAAATGTTAACATTTAAAATGAATGTCCATATTAAATTCAAACCAATATAGACTATAGTTCAGGCAATCAACATATATGTACAAAACAGGTTCAAAACCCATTCAATTCAGATGCAAACACTAGAAATCAACATTGTTTGGTAATTTTTTCTGGTATACTGTCAAAAACCAGAGTTAAGAACCCATTCAATTCAGAAGTAATTTAATCTGGTATACTGTCAAAACCCAATGCTCAAAATTAACTTAAAAATCCAGATGTAAAACCCATTTACAAACATTATTTGCAGAAATCAACTGTTTTGGTTTGTGGTTGCAGAAATCAACACTCAACAAATTTTAACTATTCAAAACCCTAAACGATAGGATCCAAACAAAATTAGATAAATCAAGTTTGGTTTTATACCTTTTTAGCTTTATCGATTTCACGATCTTGAATATGATTAGGAATTGAATCAAATCGCTTTGTAGCGTCGCTGAGATGAACCGCCTCTACTGGTATCCATACCAACGTTGAACGAGATAGTCTTTACAAATTAGAATTAAACTAAGAAATAATAAGCGGAAGATTAAAAGGGGTAAAAAGCTAGGGTTTTTTTCAGAAAAAGAAAGAAAATTGAACGAGGGTTAAAAGATGTTAAGTACGAAAGAATAGGAAAAGAGAATAGGTCGGTTACGTTTCCCTTGGACACGTGGACTTGTGTCTACGAAGAGGCGGGAATGTGAAATTTTTTTACCGCACTTACATTAGTCCTAAAAACACTTTTGCTTGCATTTGATAATAAACGCCACTGATTTTTGCAACAAAAAATCGTTTTTCTTGTAGTGCCTTAAGTTTGCTGCAGGGAGACCAGCGAACAAAAATGTTCGAACCCTCCCAGAAAACTATACTGGAATGAAGAGGATGATTGTAGGAGTTTGAATACATAAATGTGGTGATTTTAGAATCTTTATTTGGTTTTCTATGAATTTTTGAAGTGGGATTTTGTTTTACTGTAAATATAAACATGGCAGCGTATATTTCGCGTTGACCAAGGAAGACGAAAATTAGGGTTAGGGTAGTGATATATTTATAGGGTGGGTAGCTTACAGGGTAAGCTACGTATTTTTATATTAATTTTTATTGAATTGTTATGTATGTTTAGCGTTTAAAAATTTGTACGATCACATACGATACCCAATTTCGATGAAAATGGACATACACCTATAGTTTGACATTATAAACCCAATGAAACTTGTTTTGTCGAATTCTGAGTTCGTTTTCTCACACAACGTTAATTTAAAGTCAAATTATTGATCGATTCGCATTTAAATTCCACATGGTCACAAACCAATTCCAATTGGCGCAAAATTTGAACTATAGCAATAATTAATCATTACGGATTTAATAACATTCATTTCGTCGGAAACAGAGCTCATTTGCAAAATGACTATTTTCTAAGGCTTAAATAAACTAATATAATATTAATATATTCAAAAAAAAAATTAATAATATTAAATTAATATTATCGTATATATCCAAATAAAGTATCATATAGCTCCAAAATAAACATACTTGGATTTATAACTCGATATTTCAAAATCCAAGTTAAATCGATATCCAGTTTGCATAAAAACCTTTTATATTATTAAATAAATCATTATAATTTATAAACGATTCCATAGCGACTTTCTGAAATTTTGATTTGGACATAACTCCCAATCTACAATACGAAATCTCCAGTTTTCACTTCCATTAGAAAAATACAGTTCAATAGATTCGAACGTTTCTTGTTTCAATAAAATTCGACTTATAACGAATCTTGTGTAGTCGTTTAAAGTTTAAAACACAATATTATGAACTACCGCGATGTTACGAGCTCGTTTTAGATTATATTATAATCAATACGTTAAAATGTTGTTTAATAAATGAATTCGTTATTATAATTCAATTCTAAACTGAGTTAAATTTCTTACATTATCCAATTCACACAATATTGCGAATTCAACTATTTCCGATGATCTCGTAAATAAATATATTATTCCACTATTTATGTTAACTAAATATTCAGTATTATTTAACTCAAGTCATTTAAATTACCAAACCACTATTTAAATAATTCAATAAATTAATTATTCAATCGTTAAAAATAAGGGACGTTACATTCCTTCCCCCTTAAAAGAATTTCATCCCCGAAATTACTAAGCTGTAAAGATGCTATAATTCTTCTAACTTCTCTCAACCCATTTGGTTGAAATCTTACACTTTATATCTCTATAACTCAATTATTTACTTATATCCAAGCCAAATTCTATTTTCAAATTCAAGTTTCATTCTCGATTCCAAAATTTTAATTTATCAATCCAACTTACTTAACCTCGTTATGTTCCCTAGCGACATTCCATTAACTAACTAATTTCTCAAATTAGTTATCTTCATCTCAGAACTCTAATCTGATCTTTATTACAAGAATCAAACCATTTTAACTCACATGAGTTCAATTATATTCCAAAATCTAACTTTACTTTAATTTTCACTTAACTGGCTTCAATTCAATTGCCATTTGCTTCCATAAATTTGTTTTTAATTCAACAATCTCTTCCTGAGAGTTCTAAACAGCTTAGCTTTTCTAAAATCAAGTATCACTTTTTAGGATTCAAAACAACTTGCTTTTTTGTCTCTAAATAATACAAAACCAATAACTTCGGTAGTAATCCATCACTTAGAAACTCGAAAATGAACACTGATGATGTGGTCAACATCATAAGGGTTATTTCCCAGCGAATGAAGTGAGTTCAATACTATATTGCTTTTCAAAACCATTTCTTAAATACTTCCATTTGGAAGTTACTTCAAAATATCATTCACAATGTTTTGGAAAATATTTTCAAATCTCCGCAGGATCTCAGAATTTCCTTATATTTAATCCAAAATTCAATCACAAACACTTCTCCAAAATTCAATCACAAACATTTCATCTGATTTTATACACTACACTTATATAAATTCGGATTAGTTATTTATAACCATCTTAATTATAATTATATTTGATTATAATAACAAAAAACACATCCAATATAGTATAATATAAATATATTTTTATTCAAAATATACTTTGGGTAAAATTATTTTATTTACCGTCCTTTCAAAACATACAGTGTTGGTTCATCATATTCGAGCGTTTAGAGACCCCTAACGGAACATACTGATCGACCAGAATTCATGAACCACTCAACCAATAAATCTCCACAATATAAAACTATTTATATACAATCTACAAATATGTTTTCTTGTATATATACACTCAACTCAATCTAGGGTGTTATTAACCCCATCTCTATTAAGTTACGGAACAAAGCCAAGGTAATCACTTAACCTTTATCTTTGATACCAGATGTAGCGTTCCAAATTTCGGTACCCTTTGAGCCGACCAAATACAACACAAGTCCAACTCAAAATGCACTGAGTCCCAGATGCCAATAGAAAGAACTTAGAGGATGAAAATAGATAAGATAGACAATTAGAATAGAAGATGAAGAAGAACATAAACAACAAGATCATAGTAAACACAAATCTCACGGCGAAATGAATAAAATATATTAGATGACATAACTTGAAATATAAAACTATATTTTGTATACATACCATCATCAGAGCATAACAACTACCTCTGGAACAGTTATAAACACCTAATTCAAGATACATATAGTACACATTGGAAATAATCAATATATATCTAACGCTGAAGCCTCCTGCTCCAAACTCCTCCAATGATATCTGTAATAACTTGAATTACTTGACTGTCTATACAAATTTGGGCACCCAAAAATTTAGGGTAAAACAAAACAAAATAAACTCTGGGTCAGTCATGCGACTGATGTAAGTAATCTCCAACCATTTGATTTAACTTTCAAAAATCCTTTTGAAAACAAAGGATAATCATAAGACCAATCCATACATAAACACTAATATATTTATAGGGTGGGTAGCTTACAGAGTAAGCTATGTATTTTATATTAATTTTTATTGAATTGTTGTGTCTGTTTAACGTTCAAAAATTCGTAGGATCACATATGATACCCAATTTCGATGATAATGAAAATACACCTATAGTTTGACATTACGGACCCAACGAAATTTGTTTCATCGAATTTCGAGTCTGTTTGCTCACACAGTCACAAAACAACTCTAATTGTCGTGAAATTTGAAATCTAACAATAATTAATCATTACGGATTTAATAAAATTTGTCTCGTTGAAAATGGTGGTCGTTTGCAAAATGACTATTTTCTAAGGCTTAAATAAACTAATATAACATGAATATATTAAAAAACAATTAACAATAATAAATTAATATTATCGTATATATCCATATAGAATATCATATAGCTCCAAAATAAACATACTTAAATTTATAACTCGATATTTAAAAATCCAAGTTAAATCGATATTCGATTTGTATAAGAACCCTTTTATATTATGAAATAAATCGTTATAATTTATAAATGATTCCATAGCGACTTTCTGAAAATTTGATTTGGATATAACTCACAATATACAAGACAAAATCTCGAGTTTTCGCTTCCATTAGAAAAATACAGTTCAATAGATTCGAAGTTTCTTGTTTCAAAGATATCTGACTTATAACGAATCTTGTATATTCGTTTAAAGTTCAAAACGTAATATTACAAACTGCCGCGACGTTACGAGCTTGTTTTAGATTATATTATAATTAATACGTTAAAATGTTGTTTAATAAATGGATTCGCTATTATAATTCAATTCTAAACTGAATTAAATTTCTTACATCATCCAATTCGCACAATATTGCAAGTTCAACTATTCCCGATTATCTCAGAAATAAATATATTATTCCACTATTTATATTAACTAAATATTCAATATTATTTAATTCAAGTCATTTACATTACCAAACCACTATTTAAATAATTAAATAAATTAATTATTCAACCATTAAAAATACGGGATGTTACAGCATTGCGAGTTGTTTATGATTAATATTCATGTGGAGAAAACTCATTTCTTGTTATACGGTGCGGTCTCGTGATTTACCTAACTTTAAAGTAAATTAAATAGCTGTTTTTGGTTCTCACACCTGTCTCATGACTGACCTGGAGTTTATTGTTTTTCCCTAAACTCTGGGTGCCCATAATTTTCCACACGAGCAACCTGTAGTTTAGGTTTTGCAGATATTTTATAGAGCGGGATTCTATTATTTTTTGATATTTGTGGTGTACTTTGGTATACTCTTGTACTCTAATAGAACATTTTAATGATGTTAATGAAAAAATCTTTTGTTTTTGACTGATGTATTGTATTCCTGAAGTTAATGTCTCGAGGGTTTCTGTTGTTTGGATCGGGCTTGTGTGGTTTATGGTCGATTCAAAAGGTAGGAATTTTTGGGCCACTACATATTTCCTATAATTATAGTTTTATATATATGCTTTAATATGATTTTATATATAAGTTTTTAATCATTTTCAAATCATCCTAATATATGTTTTTTAATATTATTTGTACTTGAAAAACTTTATTTTAATATAAAGAAATATAGTTTGTTTTAACTCAAGAATCACCATAATTTATTTAAACATTATTTTCTTTAATTCAAATTTTTTTTTGAAAAGTTTCTAAGGTATGCCGACATATATAAAAAAGTATATTGACATATGGCCGTTGTTTTCTAATTCAAATTTTGAAAGGTTGTGTCTTTTGAATTCAAAATATACTCAAAGGATTTGATTGTTGGGAGACTATAAATAGGCTTATAAATTCAAATTTTTAACTAATTTTTAATCATCTTCTTCCTTTCTTCTCCCTTCATAAGTACACTTTATTTCTCAAATTACATACTTATGCTCTGCGGTTTTCAAAGAGAATTATATCAATCTCTTCTACTTCAATTCACTGTCAAACTTTCTCAAAGATTCAAGTGCTACTCAAGAGTTATAG
>CM060922.1:344151955-344394455 GCA_030737875.1 Allium sativum | reverse complement strand
AATCCAGTATCTTAAGAAGTTGTGAACGCTGTCGCAAACAAGGAAGATGAACATAATCCATCACCTTAAGTGCAATGTGTAGCATCCTCACCTTATCAACAATCAGAGTCAGAGGCTACATTAATAAACAATTGGTGGAAGTGCTCATTGATTCAGGTTCCACTCACAATTTTATTAATAAAGAATTATCTAAGAAGCTAAATTTGGGGGTACATGAAACAAATGAGTATTCGGTGCAAGTGGCAATTGGTGAAAAAATACATGGGAGGGGCATGTGTAAGGAAATTTTGTTTAAATGCCAGGGTTGCGAAATGCTAATTGATTTGTTAATAGTGCCCTTAGAAGGTTGCCAATTAGTATTGGGGGCACAATGGATGAAAGAGTTAGAAGAAATATCATTTAATTTCGCAAAAATGCAGATTAAATTCAAACGGAATAGGGCAGAATATACATGGGATGGTATTAAGAGTGATAACAAAATTGTTGATGATAAAAGTATTATAAAGGAAGGTACACAAAGTCAAGTTTCCTTGCTTTTATGTTCAAGAGAGATTCGTTGCCAAAATTCTGAAGACACTGTTGTCATCCTACCTGAAGTGCAGCGAATTTTAGATAAATTTCCTTTGGTTATTTATGCTAACAAGGAACTGCCAACAACACGCAAATGTGATCACAAAATGCTTTTACTACTTGATACTAAGCCAATATGTTTGAGACCCTACAGGCATTCCTGCCACATCAAGAACGAACTGGAAAAACTGATTAAAGAAATGCTGGAAACTAGTGTCATAAGGCCAAGCACTAGTGAATATTCATCACCAGTAGTGATGGTTAGAAAAAAAGATAGTACATGATGGATGTGTGTAGATTTTCGTGCACTCAACAAGCAAACGTTAAAGGACAAGTATCATATTCCATCAATAGACGATTTACTTGAATTGTATGGTTCTGTTTTCTTTACCAATCTAGATTTGCGATCATGTTATCATCAAATTCGTATGCACCCACGCGATATACACAAAATATCTTTCAAAACGCACGAGGAACACTATGAATTTGTAGTCATGCCTTTTGGTTTGTCTAACGCACCCTCAACATTTTAGGCTCTTATGAATGAAATATTTAAACCATATTTATGTAAATTTCTGTTAGTTTTCTCTGATGATATACTAATTTATAACCAGACTTTGAGCATTTGCAGCATATCACCGTTGCTTTACAGGTTCTTGAGGATAATCACTTGGTGATAAAATTATCTAAATGTTCATTTTCTCAAAAACAAGTCAACTACTTGGGGCATGTTATCACTAACAATGGCATTGTTGTCGATCCAGATAAAGTGAGAGCAGTAAAGGAATGACCACAACCAAAGAATTTGAAGGGGCTAAGAGGATTTCTAGGCCTCACTGGATATTACAGAAAGTTTATTAAGCACTATGGCATGATCGTGAAGCCTCTTACCAATAAGAAAAATTCCTTTAATTAGAATGAACAAGCCACTGCCTCGTTCAGTCATCTAAAGAATTGCTTACTTACACCACTAGTTTTGAGCATGTCTGATTTCAGCAAAGAATTTATAATCGAATGCGATGCAAGTGGAGTGGAAATAGGGGCAATACTGACGCAAGAAGATAGACTAATCGCTTACCTTAGCCAAGCTCTGAATGGAAGAAATTTGACATTATCTACCTATGAAAAAGAGTTATTGGTTGTGCTACTCGCTACAAAAAAATGGGCACAATATTTGTTGGGAAGAAGATTCATAATTAGAACAAATCATCAAAGCCTCAGACATCTACTAACCCAAAGACTCACTATAGGCATACAAGGGGGGTGGTTAGCCAAGTCGCATGGTTTTGACTACAAGGTTGAATACAGAAAATGTAGAGAAAACAAGGCTGCCGATTCACTCTCCAGGTTACTAGAAGCACAAAAAACTAAAGTCAATGATGCACACTGTCAAACTATAACCACCATAGAAGGTAGTTGGCTAAAAGAATTGAAAGACAGGTTGGGAAAATCAGTTAAGTGTAAAAATGTGATGGCCAGATTTCAAGACGATAAGCTAAATGAAAAATATGAGATGCTCGACCATTGTTATATTATAAAGGAAGATTATTCATAACTAAGGATTGCACATACATCATTTGAGTTTTATTACATGTGCATCATTCCACACCCTTAGGTGGTCATGCAGGGACAAGAAAAACTCAACATAGGTTCAAACAGATTTTTTACTGGAAGGGTATGAAGTCTGATGTGCAGAATTTTGTGAAGGAATGTGAAACTTATCAAAAAAGATAAGCATGAAAATGTGCACATACCAGGTTTATTACCTCTGCCGATTCCTGAAACTATATGGAGGGACATCTCGATGGACTTCATAATTGGACTACCTAAGAGCAACAAATATTCAGTCATATTTGTAGTAGTTGACAGGTTGTCGAAGTACGCACGTCTTCCCTTTACAGCACCCTTATACAGCTGTGTCGATGGCTCAAATCTTCTTTGATGGTGTCTTCAAGCTTCATGGCATGCCAAACAACATAGTACCTGACAGAGATGCCATATTCACGACTTCGTTTTGGCAAGAATTGATGAAACTACAAGGAAGCAGTTTGAAATTAAGCTCCGCATATCACCCACAATCAGGCGGACAAACGGAGGCGATTACTAAAGATTTTAGAGGGTTATTTATGATGCTTCGTACGCCATAAACCTCACGAATGGTCTAGATGGCTCACAGTGGCTGAATACTGGTATAATACCAGTTGGCAAAGTTCGATTTACATGACACCATTTATGGCTGTTTATGGTGTTGCTCCTCCCACATTGTTATCTTATGTACCAAAAATTGCTAAGGTACGACAAGAGGAGCAAGAATTGCATTCAAGAGATATTGTGTTACAACTTTTGAAGGATAGTTTACGTCTTACACAAGAAAGTATAAAGAAATTTGCAGACAGGATCGAACAGAGAGACAATTTGATGAAGGGAACTGGGTGTATTTGAAGCTCCAGCCATATAGGCAGATATCAGTGAGTCACACCGAAACTAATAAGCTCTCGCCAAAATTTTATGGACCCTACAAAATCATTCGAAAAATTGGGACAGTAGCACACAAGTTAGAACTGCTAAACACAACAAGGATACATCCTATATTTCATGTATCTCAATTGAAGAAAAGGGCAGGGCAGGGCATTATGATCACTGTTTCAGATCTCGAAAATATCGTCCGAGATCTCCTCGGATATATCGTTTTGGGCTCCTTCCGAAACGAAATAGAAAATCTCACTGTAAATGTCATTTTGAATATATCGTCCGAGATATTGCAATATCGAACGATATATCGACCGAGACGAGATACCGAGATATCACCCAAGATCTTGGTTTTTTTTGGTTAAAATTTAAACTTGTGTCTAAACCCAAACAATAATTAAGAAAACTAAAATCCAACCATGATAATCTTCTGCTACTTTATATTTTGCACGTTTAATGAGCATATCATATATTCATATATGTTCTAAAATGCTTATGATTTTCATATTCGTCAATTTTTTATAGCACGTTACCTATGAAATTATGTATTTTGTGTTCTACTTATGTTGAATTGTTTTATGTTTAGGATCTTTTTATGTTCTTTGTCTAACATTAATTCATATTCATGAATCATTAGTCGTAGGCACTAATCTATTTGTATTTTGTTAATTTTATTTTAAGCATATTATGATTTATGAATATGAATGTTCTTTCGTAAATTAAGAACGATGAGGTGCAATTCAGAATTTAAGTTACTATTTTAATAATGACATTCATGAAAATTATTGTGTAAGAATATCTGTTTTTAACACATCATGCACCTCGAGATTGTTCTGATATATGAGTTTTCAGCCCCGAGATGGAAATCCGAGACAAACCTCCGAGTTAGACTCATCTCATCCGAAATTTCCCCCAATACGAGATCAAGTCTCTAAAATCGCTGAGACGAAATGTGACTGATATCCGAGATTTAAAACCTTGATTATGATTCAACAAAATGATCCCACCTTTGTAGAAACAATTATTGATGAGCCTGAAGCCATACTGGATAGAAGAATATTTCCGAAAAACAATAAAGCGGTGGTACAGTTTTTGGTTAAATGGAAGCAAATAGGGCATGAGGAGGCCACGTGGGAAGACTATTGGTCGTTAGTCAAGAGGTTTCCAACATTTGACCTTGAGACAACGTCAAAAATTGAAGGGAGGGGAGTGTAAGGCGTCAACATCAATTGGCCATGGATTTAAAAGTTGAAGCAAATCAGAGATGCATAAGAGAAGATGTTCGAGAGGAGCCTTGTGGCATTTCATCAAACAGTATAGCACGTAATAGAAGAGATGAAGAAGCCACGTCATCACTTGAGACAAGGGACAACTGGCAGCATAGGAGTGATGCAGAAGACTCTGATCTTGACCATAACTCCTGGTACCCGAAGTTGAAGTCAATTCAGCTGTGCATGTGCAAGTGCACGAGTGTGCACCATTCGGTAAAATTAGGTTAAATTTATGTTGTTTGGGTTTATACTTTGAACCATTTTGAGTGATATTGAATTGTATAAATATGAGTGGTATGTCCTCATTTCTGGTGTGTTGATTTGTTGGGAGTTTTCTCTCATTTAAACTTCTCTGCAATTTCAACAAACGTTTAAGTTAATTCAAATAAGTCGAGTTCTTTCTCTAACAGCTTCCTGCAATTCAATTCTGTTTCCCTCTATTGGTTATTGTGTTGCTGCTAATGGCTAATATGATTACAAGAAGTCGAGCAAAATAAGCCCTAATGCTCAGTGAGAAGCAGATCGTAAAAAGTAGTGGCTAACCCACCGTAAATCCAAAATTGTATGGTAACTTACAGATTTCATGAGTCGGTCAAGCATAATACCCGACAGTGAAAAATCAACGTGTAAATTAGCCATTAAAATCGATTTTGCTGTTAGATGCAATGCAAATTGAAGTTGATGATCTATTCAACAAATTAATCGTCTAAGTCTCGGAATTTAAAATCGGTTGCAAGTCTCTTCCCCAACGCAAATCAAACGGTACGGTTACAGATCTGATCATCAGGAGGATCGGTTATGAGAAACAGATATTCAGGATGAGATGCATCGTTGAAAGCAGTTGCGCCAAGACACTCGAATTCTCCAAAGTCTTGATCCCGTGTTGAAACAGAACTGGAACTGCCGCTGAAATTAGCGAAGGGGTTTAGAGATTTCACTGGATCCCTATTTCTAAGACTTTTTTTAAGAATATATATATATATGATTTATGTATAATGGAGCAAAAAGGTCCACAAAACTGCCAACATGCCTGGCAGGTAACCAAAAAGACAATCTACTCAGGAAAAACTATATGTGTGTATAGAAGGATAAATAGAAGAGCTCTGAATAAACCACCGTCCATCTTACTTCACAATCGAGTTCCGGCAAGGCCACCACCCGAAAGTGAAGTAAATCTACTTCTACACACTACGATAGTCTCTCCAAAATATAAAATACAACAGGAACATAACATCTCAAGGAAGGAAAGGACTCTCCAGATTTGCACTCCAAGAATCTACACATGAAAAATCAACCACTCGTACCTCCTATAACGAGGAGACACGACTAGCTAAGCAAGCAGCCTTCTCAGCAGGCCCACTCTGCTCCGCAGGCCCACTCTGCTCCGCAGGTGATGGATGAAACGTCATGTCAACCCTGAGTCGGGGGAACCAAGTGCTGGAAAAAACTGGTCTACAAGGCAGTTGTAGCACAGACACAGACTAGGACAGACTCCACAACCTCCAAAAGACTCCAAAGCATTCGCATGACAGTGGCTCCTCCAAAACCAAGTAAATTCAGTCCAAGTATAGCTGAGATCTCAAACCTGTAAAACCAGGGCCTGCAGAACAAGCGAACAATATAAGATCTAAAAAGAGGGGGGACGAGTGTCGCATGGGGGGACTTTAAGGAGAAGCACAGAAGCAACCGACTCCTGATCAGGGAGTGTGCCGTACCATAGTAACACCAAAAGTACTAGCCAGAGTCCTCGAGTGGGAGCCAATTGGCCCCTAGAAAGGTCTACCATGAAATGCAAGGAATACATCGTTCCTTACCTTCCAAATAATGGTAGGAGGATCCATAGGCACATCAAATGTTGCCTTATTCCGTGAGCACCAGATATGCCAGCAGATGAGGCAAGGAATCAGAGGGAAAATGATCGAACGAACAAATTTCCCTAAGATGCCTAACCATCAGGCACTCAAAAAATCAACAAGCGAAGCGGCATTACTTCGGCAACCCGTTAAGTTCCCGTAATAATTCCAGACGGTTTTGGCACCAGCGCTAAGGAAAAACAAATGAACATTGGTTCCAACGAACTAAAGCTGCAGCACCTGCATCGGGAAACTAAAGGAATGTCTATTCTCTGAAGGTTCTCGCCAAGTGGAAGACCATCATGCATGGTTTTCTGCATAAACAGAAAAACCTTTGGGGGGGGGGGGGATACGAACATCCCAGATAAAGGAAAAGAGGTGGCAGCGAGGATTCAGAGACCTACCGAATTCCACGCAGTTGAAATCGAGAATAGGTTGTTGTCCCAGACAGTTCCTTCGCCATGAGAATCTGAAATCGCTTTTACAGATTGCATCTGTTACCACGTCTCACTAGCGTAGATTGGGGAACTGGTGTAATTCGAGCTAGAAAGGCTCTGGTACTTAGCGTGGAGGAACGATGCCCAAAGGGAGTCATTAGCTCCAAACCTCACCCACAGCTTGCAAACAAAAACAGTACAGCAATCCTTGGAATTCCGGAGGCTCAGACCTTCCTCACTCTTGGTATGACAAATGACATTCCACGATATCCAATGATGGCGGTTAGTATTGTTCTTATTCCCCCAGAAAAAGGTCGATGCCAAGAAGCGATAAGACCAAAAAAAGAGGATGTAGGAGTCATAACTGCAAAGACATGAGGTCCAATCGAGTCTAGAACGGACTTAATAAGAACTAGCCCACCCGCCTGGGAGAAAAGAGTCGCATTTCAACGAATGATCTTTCCCCTAACTTTGTCGGTTAGGGGATCAATAATAGCGTTAAGCTTTCTGCCTCGGTATAGTACTACACCGAGATAAGGTTAAGGGAGGAGAGGCAGCTTTGAAACCAGTGAAGGTCTCGATCCAAGAGGATCTGGACGAAGGCGGATCTTTAGCAAGAACAAAACAACTTTTATCAGAGTTGACAAGTTGTCCTGAGCAACTCTGATATTGCTGAAGAAGACCAATAAGATGTCTAACAGAGCGTCGACTTCCATTAGTGAATACGATGATGACGTCCGTGAAAGATAACGATGACATAAGAGGGCATCCGCTAGGAATCTCAAACCTATGATTTTGCCCTGCAATCATCAGTGAATGCAAGCCACACACGAAAGCTTCCGCAGCGGTAATAAAAAGAGAAGGGGAAAGAGGGCCTCCCTGGCGAAGACCTCTTCCCGCCTTGAAAAAACCGTTAGCCGATACGTTGATGAGAACGGAAAACTAACAGTTGGAGATCAACTTCCAGATAAGATCGATTAGGGATTCCAGAAAGCCAAAAGCTCTAAGGACATTGATGATGAAAAACCAAGATATGCGATCATAAGCCTTGGCCATAACCAACTTAATGACCACGTTGGAATCATGGACCTTCCTATCGATCTGAGAAACTAATTCCTGGGCTAAAAGGACGTTATCAGTGGTCAAGCGTCCTTTTACAAACCCGGCCTGAGATGAGGAAATAATGCGTTTGAGAAACGGTGCTAGTCGAGAGGCTGGGACCTTAGAGATAACCTTATTGGTGAAATTGCACAAGCTGATCGGGCGAAAATCCGTGCAAGAGGGGCCTTTCGCATTTGGGGATGAGCACCAAATTGGTGGAAGTTCAGCCCAAGGGAAGATCCCCACTGGAAAAGAAGAACTGCAAAGCAAGACAAAAGTCTATCTGAATAGTCGACCAAACACTACGAAAGAAGACCCCATTGAAGGCGTCGGGACCACTTGCACTGTCATTTCTTAGAGCAAATACGCATGCACGTATTTCCTTCGAGGAAGGAGGTGCGGGCAGGTCAGAGCTATCGGAAGGCATAACCAATCTAGGAATGAAAGCATGCATAGCTGGGTCTGAAGCCGACACAGAAGGGACACCAAGAAGGGCTTGGAAGCAGGACATGATAGTGTCTTTGACCTCGCTCGGTGTGGAAGCCATAGAGAGGTCGTGACGCTGGACCTGATGAATCGTAAGAAGTCTATTCTTCTTACGGATGAAAGAATGGAAAACCGCAAGTTCTATCTCCTTCAACAACCCACTTGATCCTCACCTTCTGGCGAAAATAGTCATGCTCAATACGAAGCTCAGACGAGAAGGCCAACTGGGCAATCGCCCAAGCCTCCTTGTTCACAGCAGAAGGAGACTCATCGAAAGCCGCTTAAAACAAGAGTTTCTTCAGCCGCCAGCACGCAGTCAAAGATATTATTAAAAAACGAGAACATTCGACGGCTTGAGACAGGTCTTAAAATGCTTAAGCTCACGAGAAAATGCCACACAAGGAGAATTAAGGACGGGGAGTTCCAGGAGTCTTCCACAACACTATGGAACGTGTGATAAGATCTCCACATACTCTGGAATCGAAAGGAGGAAGGGCCGGAAAGGGTAAGGGGAGCACCATAGAGTAACATCGGGGCATGATCGAAGAAGGAACGATGTAAGTGGGAAACATAGAAGTTGAATGGGAGGTTGAGCCAACCATCCGATCCGAAAACTGTCCAGTCGCGATAGAATTCAGTTAGGCCCGTCTTGGTTATTACCCCAAGCAAAAGCCGAACCCACAAACGAAACCTCGGAAAAACCCGAGCTGATGATGAAGGCATTGAAGTCCGCTACCACAAAGTGGTTAACATCGTTGTCTCCCTGTTTCTCAGCTTGACATGCGACAACAATAAAGTCCCCCTACAACTGAGGCCGAAAAGCCCAAGCCGGATAGAGTGAGAATGTCTGACCACAGGGCCAACTTCTCGATTCTATCACACTTAGTGTAAACTGCCGAAAACAGAAAAGACGGAGAAGAAGATGGAAGCGAGCAGACTACCGACAAAAACTGATCGGAATCAAAGATAGGGTGAACAACCATATCTTTGGACCATAGAATTCTTATCTTGTTGGATACATTGGCTAAGGCACCACCGTAGCCAATAGACAGAGCCAACCTGATGGAATCCTCTGGACCCACAAAAGGTTCCAAAAGCGCCACCAACCCGATAGAATACTTCTTAACAATGTGTTCGAGCCTAGCTACTGACGCATCGTTACCTATACCTCTAACGTTCCAGAAAAGAAAAGTCGCCATATAAGAAGAGGCACCAAGACGACGAACAAACAAGAAGACACAGACCACCAAGAAGAGAATCAAACCACAACTCTGATAAAATATAGCGTGTGTCGAGTAGATCTAACTATCTTCTCAGACGCTGCTATAGAGCGTGTACGAATAGTGCGGGGACCCGCTCGAGTATTACAATGCGATGAGCGGTTAGAGGTTCGATCGGTTGTCTCGCTAGACACCCGAGAATGCAAAGGGAAAGAATTATTGGTAAGTCGAGATAGACGATCGTTAATGATCGCTATCTCTTGCTTTCTAAGAAGGAAAGGAGAAAAAGAAGCTTCAGAAAAGGGGCGACTAGAAGGTAAGGAAGCACACACCGGATCAGCAGAAGCGGAAACAAAAGACGCGCCAGAAAAAAATGTGGAGCTGCACATAGAAGACAACACCAGTTGCTATGTGAACTTAACCTACGCCGAGCTGTCATCAGGTTGACAGCACCGCAGAGTAGGTAAAGTTCTAAGATCGAAGCGCCAAAAGCCAAAAAAGGAATACTCTAAACGCTCGCTAACCGAAGATAGGGCCAACGATCCAATCGACATCGCTAAATGAAGACTAGGGGTACATGCACTCCCCATATAGTTAGCAGCACTCGTGCTAACTATATGGTGAGTTTACTCGCTAGACCTAGTTCCAATCTCATGGACAAACCAACACCCACCAATCGTCCGAAAAGCCGAGCAGGGATCCGAATCTAACACAAACAAGCCACTGTAAAGCTCGTCGTGTGCCAATGAAAACCGAGGGACGACAATGACCGCCAATACCGAGAAAACCACCACCAACCGCATAATGATTCGAAGCTAGTCGATCGAAATGACTGTCCACCAGGAATCGTGGCCGACAGCAACCCACAAACCGTGCAAGGGCAAAGAACAAAGCCAAAACAGAACATCAAATATATTGCCAACCGTTGTAGAGGTAATAAACCAAACCAAACAAAATACCCGATGCAAAGAAACCGCATACCACAAATAGTACTCAGACCAACATCCAAAAACACCCACGTACACATGACCCGCCCCCATTGAGTCCGAGTGCTCGACAATGGTGACGGGGAGCACACAAACAAGCATGTCAGAGCTCAAGCAAACACACAACCACGCATCAACCCACCACGAATAATCAAAGCAAGAGACAAATAAGCTAGCGCGTACCTGCGCATAGAAACAAAGGGAGAACCCACGATGAATCTCAAAGAAGATGACCTGACCTTCGGGAGCGCGCAATCAATCCCCTGAACCCCAAAACTGGAAATTGCCTGTGAAGTTGAGGTGATGAAATCCTCAACGTTACACTGAGGCAAACTTGCTTGGGAATGCATAAAAACATTGAATCTCAGAACTTCAAACAAAGCCGCAGGAGCCATTGGTAGCTTCTGACACGCCCGGTTTGTTATAGCAGTAGTGACGAAGTAAGGGGGATCTTAAGAGTCTTCTTTACTTTCTTGGGTTGATGTCTATGACGTTGTCGTCTGACCGGCTTACCGATCACACCCTCACGTTTCGCTGCTACAGCCGTAGCCTAAACCACAGAGGGTGAAACACCGTTGAGCGATAATAAGTGGTCAACTCTCCATCTCCCACAGACACCCCATCAAACACCTCGCAGAATTCATTATCAAACATTCGCCCACAAATTAATGAACCAACCTCAAACTCTGGAACAAAATAGAGAGTGGGACTCAGCGAACCCCTAAAGCGCAAACGTGGGGAAAATGAGGTGATGAAATCCTCCTTCACACGTGTACGTTCTGCAGACCTTTCCAAAGGCTCCGCCTTTAAAGCTGCTGCTCTGATCCTGTCAACGGGTTGAGAAAGCCTCGAAGCAAACTGACCTGTGTAAACAGGAGCCAACTCCAAGAAAAAACCATTCACCAACATAAAACGATGCCTCACGAGAGCTTCAAAGGACTTTAGAGACTACCTTCACCAGTAGTGAGAAATCGTCGCACTATTCAACGAAGACCGAACCCAATGCCACTGCCTCTAATGAAGATATTACAGTTGCTACAGGAGAGCAAGGCATGAGAAAGATCCCCGAAAGAACAAACGATCCATCAAAATCCGGAATGAGCATAACCTTAGAATTTTGGGAAAACACACGAGAGAGAGACAGCTAGTCTAGCAAGAGAAGCTATCAGCAATTCGAGAAGACGAAAGATAGAGAGAGCGGTCGAAGAAGAAAGTAGGAAAATCAGCAAAGAAATTCAGAGTCTAGCGGCCATTAAAGTTACCGTTGGATTTAAATTTTGAGCAAATTTATTTCTAAGACTCTTCATCTACGATAGATGCGATTGTTGGATTTTAGTTTGTTGAAAGGTTTGAAGTGGCTTATCAACGAATAAGGAGTTTAATCGCAGAAATTTATTTTACGGCTCGAAACCGGGGCGGTTTCGTTTACTTTAGGAATCCTTTTTCCTCTCTCCATAAGAGGGAGGGAGGGAGGGAAGCGGTTTCAAGTTTATATATAGGGGAATTAGAGAGACATCCCTATTTTTAAACTTAATTCAATGCGGCTCCTTGTGTAACTCTGCATGTAAAACGGGTTTCTATTTCCTATAGCAAAATGTCTTTTTGATATTTTGAGCCATTGCATTAATATATTTTTTCAAAAAATTGTAAATATTCATGAAAGGATTTTTTTTTTTTTTTTTTTTTGAAATATCGGTATTTTTTTGTGTATAATTGCAGACATTTCAGCAATTATTCACATGGTGTATTGCTGGTATTAAAAATGAAAAAAATAGTTGTAGCAATATATGTAATTATTCTGAATAACTGTAGACATATCTGCAATTATTTTACAGTGTTGTATATGTGTACTGTGTGAAAAAAATTGTAGAAATATCTGCATTTTTTGCAAATAATAGCTTCTTTTTCTGCAATTTTGCTGGAAATTAAATATTTTTCCTTTATATGTAATTTTAATGATTTTTCTGATGATTTTTTAGCAGTACATTGCTGTTTGTATAAGTGTAGGCTTTGAATTTGAAAGTTCGAAGCAAATCAGGAAAAATTGCATGAATGTCTGCAATATTTTGAAAGTGTTTCTATGATATCTGCAATTTAACGAAAAGTTGAAGAAATTCGCTTAAACGTATGTGTTTTTTTTTTTTTTTTTTTTTTTTTTTTTTTTTTTGCGTGAAGATTATGTGTTGAGTTAAATTTTGAAGTTTGGTAAATATTTATGTGTTTTTTTTTATGGTTTTCGAAAAATTGGGACTTAATTTATGAAGTTTTAAGACAAAGTTTTTTGTATTTTGAAATCTAAACTGGACCTAAGTCAAACTGTTCTTTATATATATGTATGTGTATCAAGAGACAAGTAATTTCCTTTGGAGCTTTTCTACTAAAAGTTTAAAATTACATTGCAATTCTACGCTAGTTTGACATGTTGTTTTCCCCCCTGTAGATTCCTGAGAAAAAAACAGGTGCAGAAAAGATAGATGCCGTTATAGTGGATGAGGAGTCCATTGGAAAGCTAGAGACTTGTAAACTCGGTGCTAAAATACTTTATGGAGAAGGTGCACTTGAAAAATATCTATCTGAACAAAAGAAAAACGAAAAAGCGGTAAGTGTCGACAACTTGTGCTTCATTTTAGCACTGACTGTAGCGAAAGCTTGCATGTATTACCTACTATATTACTTTCTAGCATGTAGTATACCAGCATAATGCTATTTTTACTTTGATAATTAACTGTGTTTATTAATATCTTGTTAACGTAATATATTTGGTTATAGTCATTTTTTCCCAATGTTTTGATAATGCTTGGAAAGTGGATTAAAATGCTTTGGTAACCAAAAATATATATTTTTTAGTCTATAAACATTTTGAGATCAGTAACTTTTTTCTTTGTACAGACGCCCCTCGACAAAAGCGAGGGAGAATCTGAGGTTGAACAGGAGCTCCATTCGCGAGTTGCAAGCATGTAGGCCAACCTTTTCAAACCAAGAAATACAAACCCTGTAGATAAGTATGGTAACGTTCGCTTGGTGCTGTTATGCACTTGTAGTTAGTCACCAGCCCAATGTATGACATTAATTTCCATATTTATGGATAGACGTAAAATACGTCTTCGCATAACAACATAGATGGCGGCTATACTCCAATGCATTAGTGAACTGGCGACAAAAGTAATTTAGTGTTCCCTTATAGTGCATCATTGTTACAATCATAATTACGCTGTACTGGGATTGCAATGCATTGGGATGATACTCGGTGTAGCGACTTCATAACTCATAGCTCCTTATCTTTGGAACTGATTGATTTGTATAATTTACTTGTTATTTGTTATAGCTTAATTCTTGGAACATGTAATCGTTTTCGTGTGCAGTTTTGCCTAACAAAAGCATATTTTGAATTTTTGCAATTTTGCACGTATTGACAGAGTTACCAATTTTTGCAATTTTGCATGTATTGGCAGATATCCCGTTTGTTTCATAAACCAATGCTGTTCGATCTCTCTTTAAACCAATGCTGTTCTATCTCTAACTTGCCCTTTGGGAAGGGGAAAAAAAATGGTGAGTACACATTTCGATCTTTTTGCATGAAATCGTGATTCTGTAGTTACTAGAACTAGGAGACGAGCGTCTCTCTGCAGACCTGTTGATCGAACAATTTTGTTCTATTGGCTGCATGGTGTTTAATCTCCCTTAGTCCAGCCAGAAGGAAACCTTCTTTGGAATTGCTATCTTGCTTGTCTATTATGAAGTTTTTCGAGTTCTCTCGTTCAACTCTTGTTCCCAAAGCATATGACATTTTATGATATTTCTAATCCAAAGAGCATCTCAGTTGATTACATCCTGATTATTATCAGGATCTAATGCCCTGAAATGTTCTAATGGTCGAGCGTCCATTAAATGGGCGCCAATCAACCCGTCCTTCCATATGATTTTCCATCCCGCCACTTTTTTCATCCATTTAATAGCCGTTATAGGGGGAATTAGATGTTCTTTTTATGGGCGTTCATTAAATTGACACCCATTAAATTGGCACTTGGGCTTGGACGTCCACTCGAGACATATTGAAGATTCCGAATTGGATTTTGAGTATTACCTTTAAAATTATGACGTAATACCGATTGAAAAGCAAAATCGTAATATTATCCCTGAATTGGAGATGCTCTAAGCCATTAGAGCATCTCCAACAAAGGGCAATATTCATGTTACGGGGCGTAATACGGGTTGTTTTTGCATCCAACAGTTATCCTCTCGTGTAATATTCAGCGGAATGTTACAGCTTCGATTCAGAATCCGGAATGGGTCCGGCGAGCTGATTTTATCAGCTCGCCATGTGGCGAGTTGATTTTATCAGCTCGCGCTGATAAAATCAGCTCGCAACATGGCGAGCTGATAAAATCAGCTCGCCATCTCCCTCCCCAATCCCCCAACGGCTATCTCAATCCAATGGCTTCCAACGGCCATTTCCGCCTCGATTTTGATTACCAACGGCCATAAAACGGTGAAAACTTTTCTAACGGCCATATTTTCAGTTATAAAAGCATTCCATCGCATTCTTTCTTCATCACAACATATTCATATCTTCTTTCTACATCTCTCTACTCCACACCAAGTCTTGCTATATAATGTCTTCCCCATTCGGAGAATTTTCGCATCCGACGATAGATGGAACTCAGTTCTCACAAGGCAACACGAACAATATATTTGAAACTCCATCGAGCAGGCAAGGAACCACTCTGTGGACTGACGAAGAAGACATTTCTCTATGCAACATATATTGTCATTTCACACAAGATTCTGCAACGGGGAACGACCAAACAGGCGCTGCGTTTTGGAAAAAAGTGGAAAAATCCTTCGTTGAGAGGCATCCGGGATGCCAAAGGACGTTATCGGCGATCCAGGGACGTTTTGGGAAAATAAGCCGCCAAACCCAATATTATGAGTCACAAGTGTACAAACTAAAGATAGCGAATCCAAGCGGCATGGGAGGAGAACATAATCTGGTATGTATGTATTTGTACGTACTTTATTTATGGGTGTTAGCATTTTAATTGATACATTTTATTTTGGTAAGTAGAAACGACTAGCGAATGAGGAGTTCAAGAAGTTTTTTCCTAGAGAAAATGGAACGAAAAGGGCACACTATTACCAGTTTATGCATTGTTATGATCTGCTTACTAGTCAACCAAAGTGGAACTCAGAACTTGCCAAGAGTCTCCGCGATGTTCAAAGTGCTAGCAAGGCCAAGAAAAAAGTTCAAAATCGGGTTATTCTTCTAGTCCTAGCGGCTCAGGTGGCAATATTTCTCAATGTGTAGGGGAAAACCTACTTGATGAGTTCAATGCTACGAATGACGAAGATTTTAGACCTGAGGGATGCAAAGCGGCGAAAAGAAGGGGCAAAACAACGGTTGAGCTTGAATCAAAAGTGAACGCCCGACACGAAGAACACAGTCATAGAGCGGAAAAAAGGCTTGTAGAAGCTAGGGATAGAACAGAAGTTTTGAAAAGGATTGCTGATCTGGAAGAGAAGAAACTTCAAATTCTTTCGGAGGACTTAGCGTATAAGAAAGAGCACGATGCGTATAAGAAACAGCAAGATGCGTATAAGAAAGAACAAGAAGAGAACGCTATCATGGACAAAGATCTGGATGGAATGTCTGATTTGGAAAAGGAATTTTGGATGGGGATGAAACGTCGTATTATAACGTCAAGGTTTCCACAGTTGATGTAGTAACGTATTAGTAGTTGCTCGTATTAGTAGATGCTCGTATTAGTAGATGCTCGTATTAGTAGTTGCTCGTATTATGTTGTTGTATTAACGTTGTATTTCCTTCTGTAGCAACCGCTTTTTTTATAATGAAATGTTTGCTTTATATATTTTGTTATTGCGTAAACAATTATAAGAAATTCATCCTTTTTACAAAGGATTATCTAATAAACGAAAGATACAACACAAAGTAAACGAAAGATCATCGGGTTAGCCAACTACAACGTAGTTCAAACGCCTCATGACCAACAAAATCAGTGCCGTAATCTACAAGGTAACGAGAATCATAAGTTGCCCTATTCGTTTTAAATACGTTTTCATCTTCAACTACCTGTATAATCATCTGGTATCGTTCACAATTTTTAACGAACCGCCGATGAGCCATAAGAATTTCGGCAGACGTTCGTGTAGTAGTGCATGAACGGTGGTTGTTATGTAATCTTGTTATCATGGACCAAAATTCTTCATGGGTAAGTCCTCCTCCATTTTTCTTCAGTTGCAAATCTCTTTTATCACATTCGATATAGGATTTCACGAGTATAAGTAAGTCTGTAGAAGAGAATTCGGTTGTAGCAGCACTGGAGCTTGCTTTACTTGGATTGCGTCGAGGTTGGTTAACCCTTTGCCTAGCTGTGTGTTTTCTTGGTTGTGTTTCGGATTTACTAACTTCATCTACTTGTATATTTGGAACGAATCCACGCACTTTCTCCTCCTGGTTGTTCCGTTCAAACTCATCAAACATTTTTTCTATAAGTTCATCACTAATCTCCCCATCGGCCATTAAAGCTACACGGAATAAAAAAAAAGTTAGTCCGATTTAAAAAAGTACTTGAACCAGTAGAAAAAATAATAAGTGGTTTCTCACCTTACTGCCTTGGTTGATTTAGAAAGCACAAATAATGGTCATGGTTGAGAGACGGGGAATGAAATGTTTAAATAAGTGTAGGTGAATATTGATAAAGCACTGTCATCATTACTCGAGCTGTAACATCGAGACTCTGCCCAACAACAGTGTCTGTTCACATCAAGACAGTAAGAAAAAGAGATTCCCTACAGTATTACGTCAGGCGAAACAGTGACCGGTACCATCATGATTTTTGTTATTGATTTGTACACTCCTTGCCTATATATCTCAATGCAATTTACTCACATAATACCTCACTCAAACAACTTCGTTCTCATTCTACTACTTACTCACTCGAAAATGCCTTCTTGGCCATCCGAAACTGACTCTGATGAACAAGCGTACGAACAGATGAGACTTCAAGCGCTCGAAGACGAATTCGAGTTTCTAATCCAAATTACACCTCATGATGAACCATCACATGAACAGGGGAACCTCCAACATCTACAACAAGTTCAAGTGCCACATGTTCAACTAGCAAACGAACAGACTCTCGCTCAACCACAACAACAAGTAGGGTTCTACCGAGTACCACCACATGAACATGAAGGTGAATCTTATCCTGTACTTTGCTACTGCGGTCATGTGGTCGAAGTTATAGTTCGTGCAGAAGGCGACAATATAGGTCGGCGCATGCAGCAATGTCGATTCTATCCAAATGGATGCAGCTACACGGAATGGATTGACGAGCCGTTGTGCCCACGGGGAATAGTATATGCAAACCAACTCGAACGAGAGATTATGCGTCTCGAAAATCTTGTTCAAGAGTTGCGACTGAACGCAATGCGACTCCCTTGAAATTGAATGTGTACTTTTAATGTTTGCGATGATGTAGTAGGCATGTACTATTATTCGGTGTTGTATCTGTAACGGTCGGTTGTATCTGTAACGGTCGGTTGTATCTGTAAGGTTATTGTTATGCGAAAACCCCCTAGTTGAATCATTGTAATCTTTCCTATATAAAAATTTCACGTTCTATATATTTAAAATATAATCTTTCGTATATAATCTTCTAAACTATAATCTTTCGTATATAATCTACTAATAAAAATTAATAAGTAGATAAAAATAAGAACTAAATATTTAATCAAATGAACACACATTCCACACAACCCCCCCCCCCCCCCCACAAACTTCCCGAGCCATAGATGGGCTCGGCAGATCGCGAGTTGATTTTATCAGCTCGCGAGCTGATAAAATCAGCTCGCAGGCTGCGAGCTGATAAAATCAGCTCGCGCCTGTTGGGAGATATCAAAGATATCTCCCGTAATGTTACGGGCCGTAACGTTACGGCCCGTAACACTGTTGGAGATGCTCTTAGGACCTTATGTTAGATCTTTGAAAAACCGTACATGAAAATGAGAAGGTACAAAAGAAGTTGACTTTTCTACTCTTCAAAAATGATAGGGTTCAAATCAAAAAGTTTAGGGTGCGTTGTAGTTTTTAATTTTGAGTATTCGCACGTACAAAAGTACGAACAACGCATACATATCGTAAAAAACGGTCGTTTTACAAAATGAAGTTAACACACAAAACCGAAAACAACTTTTTATTATTCAACGGAACGACGACAACAATTTCATCGATACACCGTCTTTCCGTTCCCTTCGCACCCTCCGTCACCTCCGTTATACTTCAATTCTTCGCAATTTTCATAACTAACGCTGAAAATTAAAAACTTAAAACATGAAATAAACCAAATGGTACCTTAAGTTTCCACGGTTTCATGACTGGACAAAGCTACACTATTCGTGCTTTTTGTTTTTTCCTCAATTTTTAAAAGTTAGGAAAATCTGGAAATGAACAGATGGATTTTTAGAGTCCATGACACTATGGTGAATTGGGACCATATGATTAAAAAAATGACGTTTGTTGCTCTCTTTGCAAATGGTACCAAAGAAGTTGATTTCTGCTCTGTGTTCCTCACAAATTAAGCATATGAGACAGTGGTTAGCAGGTGGAGGTGGATGCCTGTTTTTTAATCGAGAATGGCGATGAGCTTGGTTAAATAAACTTGTTTTGCTCTTAGTTCTGAAGCTTCTTCTCTAGTTTGACCTTTTCTGAAAGCATAATGCTCGAAGCCTTACGAATAAATTTTCTCTTGGAATTAATTCAAATTTAACTTGTAAATTCTTGAAGCTAACGCCTCTTTTTTTTTTTTTTTTTTGGAGTGCCATTACATAGGAAAATAAATTTGATGAAATTTATTGTTTAAATTAACAAGGAAAACTAAAGAAAAGGGATCATTGATTGATTAATTAACTTTATTAGACATTTAACAAGAGTTAATTAAATTGTGGGAAGTGTAAATTCATATTCACTAACAAGTACATAAATTTGTTTTATATTTCAAAGAAAATAAAATAAGAAAAAAGTTTTCAATTAATAAAAAGGATCAATGCATTGATATTCAACTCTTTGAAAAATATGCTCTAACATTCGTTCAATCATTTATCATTCATGATTAAAACAAGAGAAATGAGAGTAGTCAGTCGTAGCATAGAAGGAAAGCTAAGAAAGAACAAAAAATCGATGAACATTTTCATTGATAAACTTTTTCATAGTTTTGATGAGTAACGTATAACCCCTATGCATTTTGGTATAATATGAATTTCATGAACGAAGATGAATATAATGATATATTAACTTATGAGTTTCTTATATATCACCGTAGTGCGATATATAAATTTATATGTTGAGGTATCGTAGAAATAGAGGGTTTTACATTAGGGGTAAATCGTTCGATCAGTTTAGTTAGTTTTGAGGAAAAATCACTACAAGAACAACACTAGTTTTCAATGACTGGAGGTCGTTGGATGTTCTGTTGGTATACGGTTTAACGATTTCCAATGGCCTCCAACATAGGCAACGACTACGTCCCAACGGCCTCCAACGTTCAAGTTGGACACGTGTATTTAGTTGTTGACCAGATAGCCGCTGGGAACCGTTAGAAGGGAAATACACCGTTGGGTGCTGCTGATTGCCGATAAAATAAATGGACCTATAAGCTGTTGAAAATCTAAGTTTTTTTTTTCTTCAGATTTTAGAATGATTACTTCCAACCACCCACAATCTCATATATATCAAAACAACATTTCGAGCATATACATCATAGTCACACTCACATATATACACAAACATAATATTAAACTCAAATCATACACATAAAGTTTAATACCCATGACATAAACCAATATTTACAAACATGCAACAAACTGACATTATGAACTTCGCCAAACGCTGGTTAAGTTGCTCCATCTGGTCTTCACGGTGGCAATCACGCTCAGTAAGTTCGGCGAACTGAGCTCGTAGTTGTGCAATCTCCTCCTTGTCCTGAGCCCTCTAGTACGACTTCTGAGATATCTTAAAATGTAATTATAATTTCAGATTTTCAGTGTTTCATAATAGCAATTCAAGTAAATTTCAGTTTCTATTACCTCTTGGTTTCCAAAACCATAGTGACTGTTGCGGGTTGGTGGGTCCATGACTGTAACAACCCGAATTTCCCCGCCCTTCGAATCGACCGTAAGGCCCTATCCAAAGGTCGGAAATCCTCGGATTATTAACTTTGGGCGCACAACACATCAAAACAAACACAAAAGACCTTTATTAACATTATATAAATGTTACATTAGAGTATACATCGAAAATAATACAACAGAAGATAAATTACAGCAAATACTATACAATGCACAGCGGAAATACATAAACTAACACATCGAAAAATTATCAATGCTCTACACACAACTTTTAAGCTTCAATCCAGAATCCTGCTCAATGAAATAATCTGCAAAACAAACTACTCGACTTCCCATGTGGAAAATATGGGCGCGCGAGTTTGTAAGGAAAAAAACAAACTACGAGTCAGTCATGGGACTGGTATGAGAAACTCTACAGTTATAATTAACTTATATAAAACGAGGCATATCACAGGACCACGTCGTATAACACGGAACGAGTTTTCTTCACTAGATTTCCAGTGCACATACAACTACCGTAAATAAACTTATTGATCTACAATGCATCATGCAACATACAATTCCTTAATCTACCCATTTAGGGTTAATCCCCAAACTTAGATTTTCAAAATCCAGTTCACTTTACCGAAATTATTTCCTTGAACTTTATTTCCTGATTTCTTATTTCAGATCGTTTGAAATACATATATAACTTTCATAACAAAATAGATTTCACTTCGGGATCTCAAACGAAATCATGTGGAAATATGAATTCCAAAATATCACAATGCATACAAACAGTATGTAACCAAACCTCGGGAGATTTCTCCCATCAACAAGGCAAAGGGCACGTTCCTTAGTCATTCGATAAATATCGTGCACCTCCCACGCCCTCAGGGAAAATACACCGGGCAGTGCACCTCCCACCGCCACGGAGAAAATATATTGTTCTAAACCATTTAAGGTTATAGTACCCATACTTTTAGTGACGGCTTACCCGAATTTTTAGCCATATACTAAAACCATTTTTATAACCCAAAGTAGGAAAAATCATTTCACAACATAATAATCACAAGTACTTTCAAACTATAGCACTTCACATCAGCAATTTACGCATATGATTGGTCACTATCAATCATATAATCTCTGAGCTCGTATATCTCAAAGAAGGGTGGTAACAAAAATAATAAATTCTCTGCCACCAAACAAATATATCATCAGTAACAACTAATCGGTTATGTGATGAACCACAATGTCAAAAACATAATACTTTTCTAAATCATTTTGGAAACATCGGGTTTAGCCCTCGAAATCGTTTTTGTTTTATAAAACATTCCATGCCAAAAATCGGGAACACATTTATTTTCACTTAAGAAAATCTCATTTTAAATCATTTATTAAATTTGAAATAAACTCAACAACATCGCTAAATACCTCATAGTCAAATCATCAAGTGTTTCACAAGGTGTTAACATACACATATTTATACCCAACCTAATTGTAACACCCCACCTCCGCCAGGGTGACTCTTGCAAGCACTCTGACTTTGGAGGGGCGTTTGAATCAGGTAAACATGCATAATGATATATTAAGGCAGAACAAGAACATATGTAAATGCGTAAACAGAGTAAATAACATAGATAAAACAGCGGAAGATTTTAAACCAATTCAAAACAAGTCTGTTACATCATAATGTCAACTTCCCAAATAAACAAGTCTAGATAAAACAACATCAACTGAAAACTGAAATACATAAATACTAATCCCCAAAAGAAGTGATAGCCACAGCTAGCTTCATGTCCAAACCGTACATGAGCTAAATCCCACAAGCAAGCAGTCAGAAATCTAGCTAAGCTCCAGTATTTCCTCCCTGAGAACCTGGGGGGGGGGGGAACGGAAGAAAAGAGGCGAAAGAAAACAGGTCAGTCAAAAAGACTGAGTAAGCCCTACTACAATCAATGTAAACTGATAAAGTTAACTGGCATGAGAAGCAGGTATGATCATAAGGATAACAACATACTAGCATGATGATTAACTAACAAGGTAGATAAAGGTGTCATCGCCTAATCAGGATTCAGATTTTGCACCACAGGTGTACTAGCAAACTAACATGACTTGAATAAACAAGTATTGATCCCTTGGCCCAAGCTTTGGCCCAATAACATGAAATGACCCTAATACGAGGTCCAACCAAACGGTCTAGTCGATCGGCTCCCTAAGCCTAACTCGTCACGTGTTGGTGTCAATACGGCCCAAAGATAATTGTAGTCAGACTGTGCAGGGTCTCCCGTCGGGTGTATCAAGCCCTAGGGTGGCAACCCCAGACACCATAAACATGAGTGCACAGTCTCGATCTACTGGTACCCGTGCATGCTTTCCCCGGCTTCGGACTATGTGCACGACCATGGTCCGCCCGGAACTACACCGGCGAACCCTCTGCCGTCGCTTTTGGTCGCTTACCTCCAGCCCAGTAACCGTGCCCCCTCCCTAGCCTAGTCCCTAGGGTCATGATGATACTAACTTGGGATTACCGCTGGAGTGGGCCCCCATTGCTAGGATTTTTCTAGTGGGTTAAGTACGGTTTAACCCTCTTGCTAATCATGGATTAACTTGGTTAAGTGTAACGATGAGTTCACGACTTAACCCCGATTAATCTACCGAGCCCAAATTGGTTAAGTACTAAGTGGACCATGACTTAACCCTAATCATGAGGCATTAATTAATTTAATGCGCCTTAACCTCTCACATTAGACTTTGTTGCGGTTACTAGTTAAGCCGGGCGGGTCCGGGTAGCTTTACACCACAACTTGGTCTAACCTCGGGTTCAAGGTACAACATGGCCAACTTCTCACATTGGGTCCTATTGTTTGTAGCAACTAGTTAGGCCGGTCGGTTCCGGGTAGGTTTACGCTACAAACTCAACCCAACCTCGAGTTGGCCACACTTATCTTTTCTAAGTGTCATGTCCATCATGTTTCCAAAACATGTTACAAATTTTCAAGCAATTGGGTAGACCTAACTTAATAGGTAAATTCCCAATGGGTAGACCTAACTTAATAGGTAAATTCCCAAGCTTATGTTTTTATGTCTTTTACTTTTACCCAACCCCAAACGCAATCCCATCGCTTACATATCGCAATAGCGCATAAAGGATAGAAAGAGGGAACTTGGCATAATCATGACATAAAAGGTGTTGAAGCCACAAGTTCAACATGGTGGCATAAGAATGTACATATGTTCATATACTTGCATATTACATTTTTAGGCCTCAAAAGCATGCATAAAACCAAACTTGGCATATTGGAGATACATGGTGCTAAGTGACATTTAGACATGGCCATAAGTTCGCATTTAGCCTCACATGCAAGTTATCATAAGAGACATGATAACTTACATGTTGCCAAAATGCAACCTTTGGCATAAAGCTTGAAACTTTATATTCATAAACCCAAGATAAGCTTGCATAACATGATAGTATGAACAAAGCGTTCAACCCAAACTTGCATAACATAACTTGGCATACATGCATATAAACTTGCATATCACAACATGATAAACTTGCATATAAACTTGCATATCACAACATGATAAACTTGCATTTCATAACATAGTAAACTTGCATATCATACATTTAACTTTAGAGTTTAAGTATGAAAGTAGAATAGGGCTTACAATGATTATGAAGTCACAAAAATATGACAAAGCCCTTATGAAATCAATTAAACCCAAAAATGCAAGCCAAAATGATCAAAACCCTTCCTTTATGTTGCAAATATAGAAACTTGACTTGAATGCAAGCTAATGATGCTCATACAAGTTTGAAAACACTTGTATGCATGGAAAATCACATAGAAATTTATTTAGGAATTTTATGAAGAGAGTGGAGGCCATGAGAGGATTGATTTTGCCATAATTTAGTTGTAGGATAGATTAATGATGATTTAGGGTAGGTTAGGGTCTTATTTATAGATTAGGCAAGGGTTTTAGGCCATAGGATTAAACCCTAATTCCAATCTCAGCCCTTAAAACCGAATCTGGCCCCCAAGCTCAACACAATCTCAAAATGGTGCACCACGCTAAACAGCCCGGCTGGACCAAGTCGACAGCCAAGTCGACAGGGCTGTCGACTTGGGTCCAACCAAGTCGACTCCCAAGTCGACAGGGCTGTCGACTTGGGTGCCCTGGCGGGAACTTTCCCGCCTGGCCCAAAATGGCCCAATTTTTCAAATTCAAGTTTGAATTTGAAATCTGTTTTTTACTTAGAAATTTTCTGAAAACTTCGTTGGGCCTTAATCGGGTCATACGGACTCCGATTTTCGAAAACTCGGACTCTGTTTCGCGTATTTTTCCGAGACGAACGCAATGGCATAGCCCGTTTCCCTTGATTCAGATTTTAGAATTAAATTCTGCCTCGATTTACGTTATAACAGGTTATTGAAAATACGGGTTGTTACATTCTCCCCTCCTTAAAGGATTTCGTCCCCGAAATCTTCAAGTTAGGAAGAACGTATCCTACCATCCAACATCCATCTACTCAAAACATCATCCACGAGCAATCATTGTCCTTACAAGATTCTAAATGTTGTATGAACATATGCAAAGGTGTGTGTATATGTACCTATCTAATGCAAATATCATCAATGCAGATTATGTTAGTGAAATAAATCCATATGTATGCAATTCCTAACATAATGTATAACATCTATATGTGTGCACATAACATACATCCACATGCAACATCCATGTGATAACACAAAAATTTTCATCCATGAATAAGCATAAACACTCATGCATATGCAATATGAGGAGTGTGTGAGCCGATCTAGTGCCTAATGTGTATAATGCATCCACGAGTAACCACTTGCAAACACCTGCAACCACTTGCAACCATCAAGCATAACATGTTTCAAACACATGTTTCATCCAAAGGGTTTCTACCTAAGGTTCTCATGACAAGATTAACACGATAAACTAGATAAACATGGATAGCAAAGAGAAAGATATGCTAATCAAAGAAAAGAGATTGAGAGTGTACCCTCAAAAAGGAATGGATAAAGCCCACGCATCTTCTCCTCGGTTTCCCAAGTTGCGTCTTCTTCGGCTTCACCCCATTGAACCTTCACCAACTTGACCTCTCGATTCCTTAGCTTCTTGGTCTCCGTCCCCAAGATACGAATCAGAGCTCTCCTCAAGGTAGCCTCTTTCTCCACTTCCACATCTTTTAGAACACTTGGCTCAACAACCTCGGCTGATTCATGTAAACACTTCCGGAGATGCGAGACATGAAAAACATCGTGTACTCCGGCAAGCTTCTCGGGCAACTCCACTCTATAAGCCATCTGCCCGATCCTCTCTATAATAGGGAATGGTCCAACAAACCTCGGTGCCAACTTCCCAACGGCTCCAAATCGGACCACATTCCGCAAAGGAGAAACCTTCACGAAAACCATATCCCCAACATCAAACTCCAAATCAGTTCTTCGCTTATCAGCATAGGATTTCTGTCGGTCTTGGACCGCTTTCATCCGTCTCCGAATCAACTCGACCTTCTCGGATGTATCTCTGATCATATCAGGCCCAAGTATAAGCTTATCTGTAGTTTCCCACCAACATGTAGGCGACTTGCACGGCCTCCCATATAAAGCTTCAAATGGTGCCATCCCTATGCTTGCTTGATAACTGTTATTATATGCAAACTCAACAAGAGGAAGATGGTCTTCCCAAGTACCACCAAAATCCAGAATACAAAGCCTCAACAGATCCTCGAGTACCCTATTCACCCTTTCGGTTTGACCGTCCGTCTGTGGGTGATAAGCAGTACTTAGATTCAACCTCGTACCCATGGCTTCTTGCAAGCTATTCCAGAACTGACTTGTAAAGATTGGGTCACGGTCACTGACTATACTAGAAGGGACTCCATGTAGTCTCACAATCTCACGAAGATATACAGACGCTAGCCAAGATGCGGTCCTCTTGCTCTTCACCGGAATGAAATGAGCACTCTTCGTAAGTCTATCCACAATAATCCAAATGCTCGTATTCCCTTTCCTTGACCTTGGTAGCCCATCGATGAAATCCATGGAAATACTCTCCCACTTCCAAAGTGGAACGTCTAGAGGATGCAATAGCCCACCGGGCTTCTTCGACTCGGCCTTAACTTGCTGGCAAATGATACATCGAGAGACAAACTCTGCCACATCCTTCTTCATCCCAGGCCAAAAGAAAATGCGCTTCATATCTTTATACATCTTATCTCCGCCTGGATGTATAGTCAACTTAGAGCGATGCGCTTCCTCAAGAACTTTTCTTACTAAATCTTCTACCATGGGAACACATAGCCTTCCGTCTCTTCTCAGCCAACCCTTGTCATCAATAGAATATCGAGCGAGATGACTAGACGTCTCTCCTCGAATCAGCTTATCCATAATCTCAACTATCTGTGGGTCTTCTCTCTGCGAAGCCCCAACTTTATCAAGAAGGGTAGGTCTGAGTTCCAGAGATGCTAAAGAACCGGTCATCGACTCAACCGCCAAAGAGAAATCAAAGGTTGCCACATACTCTAAATTCTTCATCTCAACGAATAGAGGACTTAGGGTCAACCTTCTTCTACTCAATGCATCTGCTACCACATTCCCCTTGCCAGGGGTATAAGCTATCTCAAAATCATAGGACGCCAAGAATTCCATCCATCTTTGTTGCCTCAGATTCAGATCCTTCTGAGAAAAGAGATACTTCAATGACTTGTGATCGGTATAAAGCTCAAATCTTTCTCCCAGAAGATAATGGCGCCAAGCCTTGAGTGCATATACTATTGCTGCCAACTCTAAGTCATGAGTGGGATAATTCTTCTCATGCACTTTGAGTTGTCTACCGCCAAAGAATATCACTCTTCCTTCTTGCATAAGAACAGCTCCTAACCCCGTGCCACATGCATCGGTGTATACTGTAAATAACTTCCCTCCATCGGGCAAAGCTAGAACAGGTGCTGATGTAAGAGCTCTCTTGAGCTTCTGAAAAGCAAGCTCGCATTCTATGCTCCAAGCAAAAACCAAATTCTTCTTCGTCAATTTAGTGAGAGGAGCGGATATCTTTGCGAAGTCCTTGATGAACTTCCGGTAAAAACCCGCAAGACCTAGAAAACTTCTCACTTCGGTTGCATTCCTTGGAGTCTTCCAATCCTGAACTGCCACTACCTTAGCGGGATCCACCGCTAAGCCTTGCTTAGATACTATATGCCCAAGGAATCTGACTTCCCTTCTCTAAAAGTGACACTTGGAGAACTTGGCCTTTAACTGATGCGCTCTAAGCGTATCCATCACCTCCATGAGATGCCTTGCGTGCTCTTCCTCATCCTTAGAGAAGATCAGAATATCATCTACGAAAACCATGACAAACTTGTTCAAGAACTCCCTGAACACCCTACTCATCAAGTCCACAAAATATGCGGGTGCATTAGTCAAGCCGAACGGCATGACAAGCCATTCGAAGAATCCATCTGGAGTTCTGAACGCAGTCTTGTCTATACTATCTTCAGCTACCCTGAGCTGATGGAATCCAGTAGCATGATCAAGCTGAGAGAAAACAGAAGCACCTACAAGCTGGTCAAAGAGATCATCAATCCTCGGTAACGGGTGTCTGTTCTTCTTAGTCAGCTAATTCAACTCTCTATAATCAACACAAAGTCGGAGAGAACCATCTGCCTTGGTAGCAAATACCACAGGCGCTCCCTATTCAGATATACTTCGTCTAATGAAGTTCTTCTCAAGCAACTCTTTCACTTGCTTACTTAGCTCCCGCCTTTCACGCGGAGCCATGTGCCGAACGGGCAAAGAAACCGGCTTTGCATTATCCACCAGATAAATGCGGAAATCAATCTCTCGCTTAGGGGGCAACCCCCTAACTTCATCGAAAACATCTGGATACTCTTGAACCACTCTCACAGACTGAAGAGTTTCCATTGACGAGTCGAGTGATTCAAGATAGCACAACATGACGGGACCTCTCGGATCACAAGAAATCTCTAGGGTGTTTCCGAGGCGAGTCACGAGCCTCACGACCCTATGCTCACAATCAAGGATGGCTCCATATCTAGACAGCCAATCCATGCCCAATATCAATCCGTATCCCCTGAAACCAAGAACATAAGCACTGCACAAGAACTCTACACTCAGTATAGAGATCCTCAAATCCCCACATATCATAGACAGATGGGCGGAACCCCCAATAGGATTTGAGACACAGACGGGATCATCTACCAAGCTAGTACTAAGGTGCAAACTATCAACAAGATCAGATGAGATAAAGCTATGCGATGCACCAGAATCAAACAAGGTACGAACTGGAAAATCAGAAATATATACAAGGCTCTCAACAGAAATACTACCTCGATCGGGAACTGGAGCGGTATGGAGAGCATGAACTTGCCCACCTGAAGGTCCAATACGCTGAGTCTGACCCTGGCCTTGCCCTCGCTTCTTCGGGCAATCCTTACTGAAATGTCCAGTCTCACCGCAGAAAAAGCACTCGCCATTCTTCCTTTTTCTCTTCTTACAATCCTTAATAAGATGCCCAACTGAACCGCAATAATGGCACTTCCCCTTGTTGTTCTTGCCCTTGCTGTTGTTCCCCTTGTTGCCTTGACTCTTGTTCTTGTTCTGATTGCCTTGACTGCTTTGACCACTTGGATTTCCCTGATTTCCTTTCCCCTGTGAATCAGTCTTCTTGGCTTGAGTATCATTCACCTTGATCTCTTTCTTGACATCTCCTTGAAGTAACGCCATATCAACCAAGCTCTCAAACGTGGCCCCATGGGGAATATGTGACATAGCCAATCCCTGCAACGGCTCATTCAATTCTCTAGCAAAACGAAGAGCCTTCTTCTGAGGAGTATTCACCATATCCAAGCCAAAACGAGCTAACTGATTGAACTTGTTCACATATTCTTTGACAGACATATCTCCTTGTTTCAAAGTTATGAACCTCTCCATTTGCAGATTCTCCTCAGCAGAAGATAGAAACTTAAGCATGAACCTTGCCCTGAAATCGGCCCAAGTCTCAACAGGCCTAGTACCATTGGTGACTTCCCACCAATAAGCGGCTTCATTCTTCATAAGCCAAACCGCCAACAAGCTTTTCCTCTGATCGTCTAACCCAAAGATAGCAAATAAATCCTCGGTCTCTTTCAACCAATTTCTGGCCTCTACAAAAGTCTCAGTGCCTTGAAAATTCTTGCCACCCATTGCTTTGAAATCTTTGCAAGTCTTTGCGAAGTCAAGTTGAGGATGCTGAGGGGGAGGAGGAAGAGGAACCTCAGCGACAGGAGGAGGAGGAACATTAACTACCGGAGGAGGAGGAGCATTAACTACTGGAGGAGGAGGAACGTCCGCGGGGCTGGCTTCGGTCGCCCTAGCCTCCAAAAGTCTCCTATACCACACAGGTACGTGTACTCCCTCCGGAAGAGCAAAGTTATCGGCCATACTGAAAATGAAGAAAAAGACAGATTCAAAATGGAGAAAAACGAAGGAATTTTGCTAATGGCTTTTTGGGGAATAGCCTTTAAAATAAACTAGACTTTTCTTTGGAAAATACTTTATACTTGGTTTTGAAAATAGTTTTCCAAAAGTTTTCTAAAAGCCTTTTTTTGTTCCTTCTCGTAAACCATATGCTCTGATACCAAATTGTAACACCCCACCTCCGCCAGGGTGACTCTTGCAAGCACTCTGACTTTGGAGGGGCGTTTGAATCAGGTAAACATGCATAATGATATATCAAGGCAGAACAAGAACATATGTAAATGCGTAAACAGAGTAAATAACATAGATAAAACAGCGGAAGATTTTAAACCAATTCAAAACAAGTCTGTTACATCATAATGTCAACTTCCCAAATAAACAAGTCTAGATAAAACAACATCAACTGAAAACTGAAAACTGAAATACATAAATACTAATCCCCAAAAGAAGTGATAGCCACAGCTAGCTTCATGTCCAAACCGTACATGAGCTAAATCCCACAAGCAAGCAGTCAGAAATCTAGCTAAGCTCCAGTATTTCCTCCCTGAGAACCTGGGGGGGGGGGGGGGGGAACGGAAGAAAAGAGGCGAAAGAAAACAGGTCAGTCAAAAAGACTGAGTAAGCCCTACTACAATCAATGTAAACTGATAAAGTTAACTGGCATGAGAAGCAGGTATGATCATAAGGATAACAACATACTAGCATGATGATTAACTAACAAGGTAGATAAAGGTGTCATCGCCTAATCAGGATTCAGATTTTGCACCACAGGTGTACTAGCAAACTAACATGACTTGAATAAACAAGTATTGATCCCTTGGCCCAAGCTTTGGCCCAATAACATGAAATGACCCTAATACGAGGTCCAACCAAACGGTCTAGTCGATCGGCTCCCTAAGCCTAACTCGTCACGTGTTGGTGTCAATACGGCCCAAAGATAATTGTAGTCAGACTGTGCAGGGTCTCCCGTCGGGTGTATCAAGCCCTAGGGTGGCAACCCCAGACACCATAAACATGAGTGCACAGTCTCGATCTACTGGTACCCGTGCATGCTTTCCCCGGCTTCGGACTATGTGCACGACCATGGTCCGCCCGGAACTACACCGGCGAACCCTCTGCCGTTGCTTTTGGTCGCTTACCTCCAGCCCAGTAACCGTGCCCCCTCCCTAGCCTAGTCCCTAGGGTCATGATGATACTAACTTGGGATTACCGCTGGAGTGGGCCCCCATTGCTAGGATTTTTCTAGTGGGTTAAGTACGGTTTAACCCTCTTGCTAATCATGGATTAACTTGGTTAAGTGTAACGATGAGTTCACGACTTAACCCCGATTAATCTACCGAGCCCAAATTGGTTAAGTACTAAGTGGACCATGACTTAACCCTAATCATGAGGCATTAATTAATTTAATGCGCCTTAACCTCTCACATTAGACTTTGTTGCGGTTACTAGTTAAGCCGGGCGGGTCCGGGTAGCTTTACACCACAACTTGGTCTAACCTCGGGTTCAAGGTACAACATGGCCAACTTCTCACATTGGGTCCTATTGTTTGTAGCAACTAGTTAGGCCGGTCGGTTCCGGGTAGGTTTACGCTACAAACTCAACCCAACCTCGAGTTGGCCACACTTATCTTTTCTAAGTGTCATGTCCATCATGTTTCCAAAACATGTTACAAATTTTCAAGCAATTGGGTAGACCTAACTTAATAGGTAAATTCCCAATGGGTAGACCTAACTTAATAGGTAAATTCCCAAGCTTATGTTTTTATGTCTTTTACTTTTACCCAACCCCAAACGCAATCCCATCGCTTACATATCGCAATAGCGCATAAAGGATAGAAAGAGGGAACTTGGCATAATCATGACATAAAAGGTGTTGAAGCCACAAATTCAACATGGTGGCATAAGAATGTACATATGTTCATATACTTGCATATTACATTTTTAGGCCTCAAAAGCATGCATAAAACCAGACTTGGCATATTAGAGATACATGGTGCTAAGTGACATTTAGACATGGCCATAAGTTCGCATTTAGCCTCACATGCAAGTTATCATAAGAGATATGATAACTTACATGTTGCCAAAATGCAACCTTTGGCATAAAGCTTGAAGCTTTATATTCATAAACCCAAGATAAGCTTGCATAACATGATAGTATGAACAAAGCGTTCAACCCAAACTTGCATAACATAACTTGGCATACATGCATATAAACTTGCATATCACAACATGATAAACTTGCATATCACAACATGATAAACTTGCATATAAACTTGCATATCACAACATGATAAACTTGCATTTCATAGCATAGTAAACTTGCATATCATACATTTAACTTTAGAGTTTAAGTATGAAAGTAGAATATGGCTTACAATGATTATGAAGTCACAAAAATATGACAAAGCCCTTATGAAATCAATTAAACCCAAAAATGCAAGCCAAAATGATCAAAACCCTTCCTTTATGTCGCAAATATAGAAACTTGACTTGAATGCAAGCTAATGATGCTCATACAAGTTTGAAAACACTTGTATGCATGGAAAATCACTTAGAAATTTATTTAGGAATTTTATGAAGAGAGTGGAGGCCATGAGAGGATTGATTTTGCCATAGTTTAGTTGTAGGATAGATTAATGATGATTTAGGGTAGGGTAGGGTCTTATTTATAGATTAGGCAAGGGTTTTAGGTCATAGGATTAAACCCTAATTCCAATCTCAGCCCTTAAAACCGAATCTGGCCCCCAAGCTCAACACAATCTCAAAATGGTGCACCAGGCTAAACAGCCCGGCTGGACCAAGTCGACAGCCAAGTCGACAGGGCTGTCGACTTGGGTCCAACCAAGTCGACTCCCAAGTCGACAGGGCTGTCGGCTTGGGTGCCCTGGCGGGAACTTTCCTGCCTGGCCCAAAATGGCCCAATTTTTCAAATTCAAGTTTGAATTTGAAATCTGTTTTTTACTTAGAAATTTTCTGAAAACTTCGTTGGGTCTTAATCGGGTCATACGGACTCCGATTTTCGAAAACTCGGACTCTATTTCGCGTATTTTTCCGAGACGAACGCAATGGCATAGCCCGTTTCCCTTGATTCAGATTTTAGAATTAAATTCTGCCTCGATTTATGTTATAACAGGTTATTGAAAATACGGGTTGTTACACTAATGTTAAATGTAAAAGCATATTTTGCTCATAAACTGGTCGAGCACAATCCAAACAATCAATCAATCACAATCAATGCCACCAACCAAGTATATTTGGTTTATATCACTTCTCGTGTTTTGGTAACTTTAATTACCATCTATTCATTCAATTCTAATTAAAGATTTATTAAAACTCTTCTTAATTTTAATCTTTGAAATTCATTACTTAATGATTATTCAACTTTCTTTAAATTAATTCTGCCTTCACTTGGGTTAAAGAACAAATGTTATGTAAAAACATCGTTCACAATAAACCAAAAATACTCTTCCATTTAATATGGAATCTTCACTGAAATTTGAACAATTTATAATCGATATAAATTTTTGTATCGAACGAATACTATAAGTGGAATAATGACAAGTCCTTTTAAATTTCAAACATAGTTATTAACTCCTTCCTTCACAGAAGCTCATCTCGATTATTATTAATCGAATTCAATTCCAATTTAGTTTATTAAATTGGAAAATCTCGCTTTGGAAAATTTTTCACTAAATCTTAGTTAAAAGATTATTAAATTCCAAATTATATATTAAATACTCAAGTCATAACATATCCGTAATTCATTTTATATGTTTTCATGTTGTAGTGTTCGTCATCACGATTCAATTGGACCCGAGTTTGCGAATTTCTGACAACGTTTGAAAAAATTATGATCGTTTAATTTTTTTTATTATTTTGCCCTCTGAAAGACATCTGTTACTTCGGTTCAAACGTCTAACTGAAGCAACTGATTATTTTCCGAGAGTTTTGACAGACGTCTGTTGCTTCAGTTCAGACGCCTGAGCTGAACCAATTTTTTTTTTCAAAGAGCTTTGACAAACGTCTGTTGCTTCGGTTCAGATGTCTGAACTGATGCAAATTGTAGTAAACATGTTCTCGAGAGCTTTGAAAGATGTCTGTTGCTTCGGTCATACGTCTGACCTAATGCAAATGCAATATTTTGCCTTGGAAATGAATGTCCAATCCGTTTTAGTCGGCTCGGATCATTGGTGATAGTATATGATGTTTTCTAAACTTAAATGAAACCTCTTTAGCTCGCCATATCACTTAAGAACGCATGCACAAATATATATACATAAGATTTCAATGATTTTGATTATAAGCTCAAAACCGAGTAAATTCTCTAACCAAAACAATCGAACACGATTCAAGCGAATTGTAAAGGCTTAGAGCTTGCCTGTGCGACAACGGAGCTTCACAATATTGCTAAATCAACTAGTAGCATATAGACTAGATTGTGTGGACAATTCTAATCATAATTTTTAATTCAGTGAAACATTAGCACAACAGATCGACTAAGTTACACTAGCCTACCCAATTTACTAGTATATGCAAACTCAAATGAACATCAACAACCAATAATCATCTCATAACTCAAATAATTAACTAGCAAACAGTTAATTTTAATATAGCCATTTTTAGTGAATAGTTTCTCACCATGGCTCTTGAACGACAAGAACAAATTCCAACAAGGAAGAACAAGCCTCTACACTTGCTAGAAATCCAATAACTCATCAATTCTTCTCTCTTAACAACAATTATACACAAAAGGAAATTTGTATTTGTTAGGGTTGCACAAAATCCGAAAATTGAGAAGGTAAAGAGACAAAGGAGGAGTAGAGAGAGCTTACACAAGTTGTCTCTCCAAATTAGCACTTGATTTGTGCTTGGAATCAAGAACTCTAGCTTAGGAATTTCTATTCCTCTTTCTTTTCCGCCATTTCTATTTTTGTTTTGAAGAGAGGAAGAGAATGAGGAGAGTGGGCTGATTTGGTGACTATAAGGAGTGACCAAGGTTTAGCCATCCAAGCCCCAACCAAGGTCCCAATTTTCACAAACTCAAAACATATCGATGCTTATAGTTTTTGAGCACGCAAACAGAATTTTGAACTCAATGGAAGTGGTTTCGAGTCCAAATTTATCCTTATATAAAATGTGACTTTTAGGACAAACACACGATTAACGATGTTATATTGAATTCTATACATTCATTCAAATTTAAAAATCAAATTTTCGAACTACCGCGCCATTTCAAGCTCGTTTTAATTAAATTTTAAATTTTTTCCAAAATTCAGGGATGTTTATATGACAACCTCAAAAATCAAATCATCCTCATCAGCAGTCAAGTTGGTCTTTCCAGTGTCCTCAAGCATCTTTGTCCGTTGCTGCTGGAACCGTTCCTGATATGCAAAGTACGATTGAATTTAAATAACATTATTTTAATTAAATTATAACTTTAAGCTTACTATGTTATACGTACATATGTAGTACGTGCTTTGTCATCATGGTCTCAGGACTAGGAAACTGAGCCTGAATTATCGGTCTGACTCACCACATGTGTATGCATGAAAACATCCCAATACGACAGAAGAGCACCACGCTGTCCCACCTGAAATATGCATAAATGTAAATATATATTATATATTATTATGTTGTCCACCTTTTAACAACTTAGAACTTAAAATTTTTAACTGTGTAATTAATAAATATACCAAATCCCCACGATGATGTTGGAACCACCACGGTGTGTAAGGAGGTGCTTACTCCTATTAGTTGAATTTCTTTGAGACTCGGCCCATTAATTTAAGATTAAAAAAATATTTTTATTCTACTTTATATATGAATTAAGTAGAATAATTTAAATTAAATATGTTGTAAATTTACCTGAAACTGCTCGTTATTCCACCAAGTGTGAAATCATCCCACACATTAGAGCTCATCCAATTAGGCTTTTTTCCAGTTGAATTTATGTCATTCAAAGTTTTTCTGTAATTTTTTGCAACTTTACTATTCCAATGATGCCAAACGAGGGGAATATCTGTTTTTTGGAGGTCCACTAATCCCCGCATATTTAAGAATTAACATAAACATGATTTGATCAAATAGGAGCATGACTACTTAATATAATAATTGATATATCACACGTACCAAAAAATCCTGTCAAATAGTCTACTTAACATTATCTCGTACTAACGTCCACTTAGGCCAACATGATGTCATGCAACTCATGTAAGCCTGTCGTGATTTCCCCAAGACTATAGTGGATTGCTCTAACTCAAAACCACTATGTTAAATGAAAATCATTTAATATTTCATAGCTACTATATATATGTATAATATATTGTACGGAATTGAAATTTATATTTGAAACTTAATACTTACCCTCTATTGGCTTTTGGCTAAAGCCACACCGCAGGATGTAATAGCTTCTATGATGGCCCACCACCATCACCAACTGCTGGAGGATGAGAAGCAAAAGGAAACCCAAAATGTGAAACTATACATCTATGTGACGTCATATTTGTAGTACCTGCTACAGATAAACATTATAACATAAGATAACAGGATTATGTAAAATAAACATTACAGCATAACATAAGAAGACTATGCGATACCGCATGTAAAACAAACATTATCATATTACTATAACATATCATTTAATGAAAACATCGTAATGTTAAAAGAATATAAATTTACCTTCTTAAAATGAGGATTATTGATCAATCCTCCTCACTTTCGGATTCTGAGTCTATTTCGTCCTCTATATTTTATTGCTCTGTAGTCTCAAATGCTTCAATTAATGCATTTGATTCATTGTTTAGAGTTCCAAAATATGTTTGACCATTGGTTATTACTATTCCTCTATTTTCCTCGATATTTGCTTGATATGCTTGTTCATCGGGAATTTTACGTCCATCAAAATTAAATCTTGCATTTGTTTTAAAAATAGCTGAAAGATTAATTTTGTCTCTTCTTAGATATGGATAAGGAGCGTAATAAACTTGAAGAGTTTTTTTGGCAAGTACAAAAGGATCGTATTTATAATAACACGAAGTATATTTTATATCTATAAGATTATACCTTGGGTGCACGTTGATTCTAGAACCTGAAACGTTGTTGAACTTGTTGCATTTAAACAAAAATATTTCTTCCGCGGGTCGTGTGAATTATGCCGATTGCAAAATCTTGGTTAGCACGTCATAAAAATCATTTATATGGTCATTTGGATCATCACTACCTTTAATAAATACACCAGTATTGTTAGTTATTCATCAACGTATTCTTTGGTATTAAATTTATATCCATTGACAAAGAATATTGGATATATCTTGACTTTCCTTTTTGGTCCCTGGCTAAATGTTTCAATCCATCATCTACAACACAATTTTGTATCAAAAATGTAATTGGAAAACCAACTAGCAAAATCTTTGCCGATATTGTCATTTGAAGGTTGTGATTCATAAATGTTGCAATTATAGAACAAAATGTTACATATTAGGATCAAGATACACATGTGCATATTTGTACATATACATGTATAGATGACATAAATGTATTACGACGAATATAAGTTTATTACCTAACAAACGATGCAACTTCAGAGTAGTTGAGAAGAATATACATGTGTGCTGCATAATAATCTCTATCATCCAACCATACTCCGACACATTTACTAGAAGGTCAACCATGTTTTTTAAAAATAGATAAAATCGTTAGACAATATCTTGATTAATGCCTTCATTATTACACGTAGTACTTTCAAATGATATGTTCACATAGTCACCAAAATAATGGAAAAAAACAAAGCTTCTTTGATGTATGATTTGCAAGTTGAACCTTCAACTCGAGCTTTTTGTCTCATTTTTTTCATTAAGTGATTTAAATACTTATTAAGAATTATTTTAAATTAATTTTTTTTGTACATTTAATGAATCAATATTTAATGACTAAATATTAATATGTCTTTCAAATGGATACATCCATACATATTGCACAGGTCCTCGAAGATGCGCTTCTAATGAAAAATGAATAGTAAATGCTCCATAACATTGAAAAAACCTAGAGGAAATATATTTTTTCCAGTTTCCAAAGCAATATAGGGATTTCTTCCTCAAGTTTACGTAGATGATCAATTTTTAAGGTTGTAGAACGAAGCTCTTTATAAAACAGACTAAGTTCTGTTACAATAGTCTAAACTTTTACGGGCACTAGTTTTTTGAAAGCAATGGACAAAAAATTTCCATCCCAACTTGACAATCAGTACTTTTCATGCCGCTAAGTTTATTGTTCTTATAGTCGACACATCTACGATGATTATAAGATATAACATTCGGTAATCTTAATTCTTCCACCCATTTTATGAAGCTCAGGACAATTACATATTACTTCGATAACACATCTTGATTTGAAATCACCTTTTGTCTCCCTCTTGACATTCAAAATTGTATTAAACACATTGTCAAACACGTTTTCCGCACTATGCATCACGTCAATATTATGATGAATCAGAAGATTTTTCCAATAAGGCAACTCCCAAAATATGCTTTGTTTGCACTAATTATGAATCGATGATTACCTTTAATTTCAATTTGTTCTTCGGTTTATGTATCTTTGGATAATCCTTTACGAATTCATGAATATCTTCACTTGACCAAAACCGTAGGTGGTCTCAAAGTTTCATGCCTATTAGCTGTAAAAATTCTTATCTCTTCCAAAAGAATAATTAATATGAAGAAAACGTCGATGACAGTCAAACCACAAAATCTTCTTCCCATGAGGTAAAGAAAATACTCGTGTTTCTTCCATGTAGTAAGGACAAGGTAAACGACGAGCCGTACTCCATCCTGAAAGCATTGCATACGCAGGAAAATCGCAGATTGTCCACAATAAAGAAGCATACATGCAAAAGTTCGTTTTTTTGCGAAATATCATACTTTCTACTCCTTCATACCACAACGTTTTTAATTCTTCAATCAAAGGTTGTAAATAAACATCAATTCCTTGTGTCAGATCATCAGGTTCAGGGATAACAACTGCGAGAAACATATAAGGAGTTTTCATACACATGAACGGAGGTAAATTATAAGGTGTGACAATTATAGGCCAAAATGAATATTTAGCACCAAATTAAGAAAACGCTAAAAATTCATCTGTACATAAACCAAGTCTAACATTATGACTCTTGGATGAAAATTTGGGATACTTTTAGTCAAAATGCTTCCATGCTTCCCCATCAGCTGGGTGTGTTCCTGTATTATCACACTGTGTCATCTCATATGTTGCGCGGTTACAGAAGATGCATATAACCTTTGAAATCTAGGAGTAATAGGTAAATAATGCATACGTTAATAAGAGACTTCCTTTCCCTTTTTCTTTCTTGGTTTGTATCTTTTCTAATTGCATATTTTACAATTCTTAAGGTTGATGTCTTCCTTCCAAAATAACATGCAATCGTTTAGACATGTACCTATTTTTTCATATGGTAAACCAAAAACCAACATCATTTTTTTTACTTCATAATGATATTCACACATTAAATTATTAGGAGGCATATGCCGCTTTCCAGCTTGTACAACGGCTGTAAATCTAGCTTTTGGGAGGTTGTTTTTATATTTCATCGCAATGCATTTAGGAGTTACTGATAATTGGGTTCCGCTTATACAACCTACCCAAAGGGGCTTTTTCACGACATCTAATAAATCATATATTTTTTCGGCTCCATTATTTGGTTCTTTTTCAGCATTGTCATCATCATCAATAAATTGTGGAATAGGGAACATTGAATATGCAGTATCTTCAACCATATGTTCTATGAGATTCATCGTAGCAACTTCATTATTCACTACCTCCTTAACATGTACAGAAGTAGATGCTAACGGTTCTTCATGACGATCCCAAACCAAATAGCTCAACACAATACCGTACTAATGCAAATGAACTCTAACTGTAACATCCCGTATTTTCTGGCCTATTATTTGAATTATTTAAAATATTGATTTGAATTTAAATAATCGAATTTAACCATTTTATTTTGAATATTTGTTTATATTAATAATATAATAATATTTTAATTTCCAAAATATTTGGAAAAATGTTGAATTTGCGTTATAATGTGAGCGGGCAATTTAAAATGATTTAATATTGTTCGTATTGAAGTTATAGTAACGATTTCGTTATAAAACAACGGTATAATATATATATATATATACATATTTATAATTATATTATAAAACGAGCTGCAGCGGCGTGGTAGTTCGTAAAATTGCGTTTTGAACTTTAAACAACTGTACAAGATCCAATATTAGTCAGATTTTCTCAAAACAATAAACGTCCAAATCTGTTGGATAATATTTTTCTAATGAAAGAGAAAATCCAATTTTCATAGTGTAGATTTTGTTTTATGTCCACATCAAATTTTAAAATAGTCGTTATGGAATTCCTTTATTAATTATAACGTTTATTTATATTAAATAAAGGGGTTTTTAAATATTTATAATATCGATTTGGCTTGAAATTCAACCCATGATATTTTGTTTTGGTAATGTATGAAATTCTGCTCATTTATAGCCCATAATGATATTTTATTTATATTATATTGAGGTATTTTAAAATTGATTTATTTTAATTTGAATTGGGCAGTTCAAATGGTACCTTATTCAAACGACCTCCGTTTTTGACGAAACTTTTTTTGTTCAAACCGTAATAGCTAATTATTGTTAGATTTCAAATTGCACGTCAATTGGAGTTATTCTGTGAGCGTGGCAAAATAAAATGCAAATAAAAATGATCATTTGAACGTGAACGAGCGCCGTTTGAGCAAACGGACTCGGAATTCGATGAAACAAGTTTCATTAGGAACGTAACGTCAAATTATACTATGACGTTCATTTCCGTCATGAACAGAGTTTATATGTGAACACAGAAGCGAATAAATAGTTGAAATTTGCGATAAACACGAAATAAAATATTGTTCGTCACATCAACATAAATAAATATTATTTTTCCTTATATATACAGCCTACCATTAGCCTAAATTGCGTTCATCCCATCCAAACATTTTCCAACATCCACAAATTTGCAGAAAACCCCCTATACACTAATTAAATTATAACTCCAAATCCTGAATGAATTAGCTAAGGGAATCTAAAGCAAAGTGGAAGACCTAGATGTTCTCTAACTACATTTAAAATTTGGGGTGGAACAGAGCACTATGGTCGGAATCGACGAAGAACAACCAGATCTGGGTTTCGGTTTATGGCAAATTGCTCGATGCTAGAAGAGTTTCAGGTTAGGAGGTCTGAGGCAAATGAAAGAGGGAAGAGAGGCCTTTCAGATTGTGGTGGTGTTGAGTCATACGGTGGTCAGAGTTGCCAGATTTTCTGAGTTGAACGGAGGTGCAATTTTTGGTGTACACGGTTGAAGCAACGGATCGTTTTGAGGATTTTCCGACGGCGTCGGACGTCGAGGCGACCGATGGTCTGAAGATAGAATGTGCGGGGATAGGCGGCGATCAGTCTGGAAGAGGTTCAGCGTTCATTGGAGGTCTGAGGTCGGAGGATTCAGTTGATGATTGTTTTTCGTTCATGGCCGAACTGCTGCACGGTGGCGAGGTGCTGGGTGGCCAGACTTCAGGCGACTGGGCCTGGGAAGGCTGCGATCACAACGGTGGTGTCTAGTCAGGGTACAGTGATAGGAGGCATCACCAGTGACTTTGGGAAGGAGGTCGAGCATTGTACAGGAGGTGATACCGGGTTGAAGGAATAAAGGGGATCGGGCTTCTGAAATGGGAAGGAGTGAAAACGTGTTGAACAGTTATAACATGGATTATGTGGGCTGATTTAATGACTAATGACATGATTAGGTAAGTTAAACCCTGATTAGTATAAATAAATGAATTTAATAATTAGATTATAAATATTCAAGTGTATTTAAACATATTAAACTTTGAAATAGCATATCTCTTTTGTTCGTTAACGAAATCACGTGCAACAGGATCCGTTGGGATCGTACGGACGAGGCCTAGGCGATGGTGCTGACTGGGAACTGATCAGAGCTGTCTAAATTTTTTGACAATTTTAAATGGTTGTTTAAAATTAAATGGAACCAAATATCGACCGTCAACCGAAATAAAACTGGTGAGTTAATTCTCACGATTTCTAGAATTCTGTGATGTGTTAAATTCATAGGAAAATATAATTTACCGTTAACAGTATAAATTGGTTTTTTGGATGCTATAGATGCTAATAGTCGTTTATTGTTTGATTAGTTGTCGTTATTTCATTATTTTAAATGTAATATATTATTGAAATTTAATTCGTATATTATTATCAAATGTTATCTGTGATGCAGGGAAGGACAGGTTGGAGGGATACAATCGGATTCCTCAAATAAACTGTATTTTTATTTGTGGTGCATATATGAATTGTTCACCCTGACTGGCACTAAAACCCATTTTAATATTGATGGTTGAATGGATATTCATTGTTGTTGTGTTTAAAATCAATCGACAGTATTGATGGAGTAATTGGCAATGAATGGCCAAAAATGCATTGTTTTAGATGTCATTCTACCGTCAGGTGAATGGACGTGATTTTAAAGTTATAAATTATTTTATAACTGAATTGCAGTTTTTCAGTTATTTTATATAAATAATTAAATTATAAATTTATGGATAAATATTTTAAATCGAGTTTATAAAAGAAATTATTTAAAGGGTTGATGTAAAAAAAATCTAATGATCTATACATGTTCTGAAAGCAGAAAACCACAGAATTTACCTACGGGTTGGTAAAATGGATTAATTGTTCTTAAAACAATTAAATAGTATTTTTATATTAATTAAGTTAATTAATTAATTTAAAAAGGGAAATGATAATGAAAACGAGTTAATAGTTAATTGATATGCATGGTGGGCAATATCAACCGTTTTTTATTGAAATTGGTAATTGAACTAACTTGTTTTAAATTTTCTGAATATTCGTTAAATTTAATAAATAGTGTTAAATATTAGTTCATCTCTGATTAACTATAATTCAAGGTATTATCAAATTGGTTTGTGTTAATAAAGTAAATTATTATTTAATCAGCTTTTAAAAGTGATAATTATCCTTTTTTAATTAATAGCAAAGTTAACTATTTTAATATAGTTAATGTTAAAGTTAATTATTATTTTAGTTAACTGTAAATAGAGAAAATAACTTTTTAATTGAAATTCAATAAGAAATGATTAAACGGCATTGTGGTCTGATCAAAGAGGTGATAAGAGTTTATAAAGAGATTATAATCCAAGTTTCAAACGAGGGTGGTGAATGGAACTGGTAAGTAAATGTGGGGATTTAAATAAGGTTTTTCATTAATTTTTAAATCAAAAAAGTAAATTCAATTGAATGAAATTATTAGGGAAGATGGATAATAGATTATAAATAGATTGAAATGTAGTAATGGTTTTAGGGAAAAAAATCTGATAAGTTGGGAAAAGATAGTAAAAGGATTATTATAGGAATTTAGGAAGAAATCCAAACAAGGTTTGAAAAAGCGATTTTTAAACCAAAATGATGACTTAAAGGTTAAAGTATTGAATTGAGCGAAACATTGTAATTGAAATAAGGATTTCAAATGTAAAGGAAAATACATACAATTGGGTTGTGTTAAATATTGGTAAATGGATTTTGGAAATAAAATCCAAGTTAACAAGGCCTTATCGTAAAGAAGGTGGTAAACATATTTAGTTCTACAATCCAAGATGAAAGTTATTATAAGAATGCCCGGATATATAGAAGCAGATTATTTGATGTGGGATTTTTATTATAATCTAAAAATTATAAATGAAATTATTTTTAGATTAAAAGTTGTGTTTTAGTGAATATTTACTTAACCAAAGGAATTAGGTAAAAAGATTATTGAATGAGGATTTCAAATATAAGAAATGGTTTATAAAACCAAATTTGAAATGAAGATGTTAAATGAGATTTTAATATCAGTGGTTAAGTGACAATCTGGTATTTATTCAGAGATAAGAACGTTGTCGATCAAGGTCTGAGAGGTAAATAAAATACCCCAACTTGAACGGCTTCGCTATTATTGAGGAATGGTATTAGTTTGGAACGAGTTAAAGGCATTGGAATTGGGTTATTGTCCTGTACAAAGAATATTGAACATGAAGGTGTGATTTTGGAATGAATAATACTGAAATGATTAGTTACAATGTAAATACGAATGTTTGGTTTAAATTATATAATTCGACATTAGCTTTGCCTTATTGTAACAACCCGAAAATCTAGGCCAGTTTAAAATTTTTATTTTGGCAATTTTAGCGAATTTTGATTATTTAAAATGAATTATTTTAAATAATATCGACGAGAAATTTGTTTTGAATATAATTCGAATGTATATATTATATGCGTCGTCGTTAGAATATATATAATTATATAAAATTATAAAAGGAATTGAAAATGGCGCGGTAGTTCGATAATTTGATTTCAAACTTCAATTGAATGTACCGGGTGCAAAACAAATCGGATTTTAGTGAAACCAAAAACACTAGGATCTAATTGATAATATCTTTCCAACGAATCCGAAAAATCAAAATTTCATAGCGGGAATCAAAAGATATGTCCAGTTGAAAATTCGGAATAGTCGCTATGGAATTCAGGCCCTTAAAAATGGAGATTTTGCAAACGACCTCGGATTTCGACGAAACCACTTTTGTTGGCACCGTGATGTCAAGTTATTGCTAGGTTTCAAATTTCATAATTTTTCGAATCAATATGTGAGCGTGGCAAAGGAAAACGCGTTTGACCAGTTTCAGTTGATTTTAATCGACTGGAAAATGGTCATTTTTCTAACGATCTCAGAATTTGACGAAATTAGTTTTATTAGGACCGTATCGTCAATACGAAGCTAGAAAATATTTTTCTGGGATTTTTCTTTTTAGTATGTGGCCCAGGTAAATTGAAATGTACGTTTAAAATTGAATATATAGAGTAATATTTGAATTTCAACGGAAACTGATCGTAATGGCCGAATTGGCTTACCAGACATATCCCATTGTGTTCGGAATGGGGGTTATTAGCTAGGGGCGACAGTTGTTCGGTTTGATTTGGGGTTCGTTTGTGATTTTGACTTAAAAATTGATTAAATTAATAATATTTTTTTTTCTATTAAAGGCCATGGTCAAAACCCAGTCGAAGGAACCCTAATTCCCAAATAAAGCCGCCGCCCTCTTCAATTCAACGTCCATAAAAGATCGAAATTTCTACAGCCAAATTCTTTCAATCCCTAGCGAATTACTTCAAGCCCCAAACCAAAAATCGTCGTGCTTCTTGACATCTTCAAATTGATACCGCATAGATCGATTTTCATTTCAAGAATCGGGAGAACTTCGTCCTCAAACAGGCCGACTTCGCGGCGGTTTTGTTGGCCCTGGGGTGCGTCGAGTTGCAGGCGGTGGTCAGGGGAGGGAGGTGGCGCTCTGGCGCAGCTGGTGGAGGATGGCGATCAACCTCTGGTCAAGCGTGGCGGTGGTGGCATCGAGCCCTAGGGGCTGAGCACGAGACTGGAACGAGACATGAAGGTTTTGTTTCTTTTATTTTTTATTTTTTTTATATAATAAAATATATACATTGTTTTTATAATAAAATATATACATTGTTAAAAATCAGTTTTATATAAAATAAAATAAAAATAGCTCTGATTTTTAGAATATGTATCAAAATTATGAATTTGAAACGTTAAATTCACAGTTGGTATCAGAGCTTTGGTTTACAGAGCTCGAGAACAAGACACATTAGAAACATACGAAAGAATTCATCAGTGATTGGATTAGTAATATCCAACGAGAATGACTCGTTAGAGATGGGATCAGTAATATCCTAGAACGAGTGTGAAGAGTATATTTTTGAAAATGAAAACAAATCTTGTTTTGAAATATAAATCAATTATTCGTATTTGGTTATTTATTTATATTGATGTGGACAATCCAGTGTATATAGATTTTGCGTATACGTGAAAGGACCCGTAACTTCCCCGTGAAGGAAAGCACGAATACTTTGAGAACAACACACAAAATGTAACAACCCGTATTTTCAATAACCTGTTATAAAATAAATGGAGGCAGAATTAAACTGTAAAATCTGAATCAAGGGAAACGGGCTATGCCATTGCGTTCGTCTCGGAAAAATACGCGAAATAGAGTCCGAGTTTTCGAAAATCGGAGTCCGTATGACCAAGATATGGCCTCGCGAAGTTTCACGAAAAATTCCCAAATTAAAGTATACTTAATTAAGTGAAATGGGTTGCGCAGAGAAATATATATATATATTGATATATATATATATATATATATAATTGAAAATTAAATAAATAAATATGCAAAAATGTTCAAAACAGCGAATTGGGAGAGGGGAATAACCTAACCGGCCGATTTTTGAGGTCGACCCGAGCCTGCTGGGTCGACTAGGGGTTAATCCAGGGTGTTTGGCTGTCAACCCGTGGGCCGATTCGCTCAAATGCAGATTTTGCATTCGGATGGTTCTCATGGTTCATCTTTAATCTAAAGGCCCTAGATGGTTCCTACACTTGACTTCTTCCCCAAGACATGCTTTGATGGCTTGGATTGAATCTAGGTTTAATCCTATGGCCTAAAACACTTGCCTAATCTATAAATAAGACCCTAACCTATCCTAAATCCTCATTATTCATTCATGCAACTAAACTATGGCAAAATTTCTACTCTCATGGCCTCCACTCAACTATCCTAGCCTCCACTTCATTTCTATGAGAGGTTTCATGAACATGAGAGTATTAGAGAGTCCCTATGTTAGTATGAGAGCCCCTCAAGTTGATTTCAAGACAAAAGCTTTGATCTTTGTTCATAAAGATGGTGTTTTTAGTGATTTGGAGCATCCATCTTTGGGTTTTTGGGTGATGGCATGCATAGGCTTCATCATAAGCTTTAGTTTAATCGATTTAGGCCTTCATAGCAATGTAAGCCCTTCCCTACTCTTAGATATTAACTATGAAGTTAAATGTTCATGTTGCAAGTTTGGGTTTTGATCATTGGGAATGATATATGCTATCATGTCATGCAAGTTTATGAAGTCATTATCTTGATCTTATGAGCTAAAAGCTATAACCTTTATGTTGAAATGTTGCATTATGCAACATGAGAACCTTCATAATCATTATGTCAACTTGCATATGAAGTCATAATCCTTATATGATGATATATGCGAGTTTCTAGCCATCATTCCATGTCTTTTGTTACCATGATTCGCTTATGTGCCAAGTTTGGGTTTATGCATGCTTTTGAGGCTTAAGAATGTAACATGCAAGCTAATGAACACATTTGTGCCTCATTTGCCACCATGATTAACTTGTGGCTTAATACCCATTTTTGTCATTCCTTTGCCAAGTCTCTTCTTTTAATCCATTACGTTGTTGCGAACGTATATGCGAGTTTAAAAGCGTTGGGTTATGTTATGGGTAATTTCTAATGACATGAAAATACAACTTGAAAACATGGCTTGAAATATAACATGGAAGTTGACATGTAAGTATGCATAAAAACATAAGCCTGGGAATCTACCTATTAATTTAGGTCTACCCTTTGGGAATTTACCTATTAAGTTAGGTCCACCCAAATGCTTGAAAAACTTGTAACATGTTTTGGAAACATGATGAACATGACACTTAGATAATATAAGTGTGGCCAACTCGAGGTTGGGTTGAGTTTGCAACGTAAAACTACCCGGAACCGACCGGCCTAACTAGTAGTTGCAAACAATAGGACCCAATGTGAGAAGTTGGTCATGTTGTGCTTGAACCCGAGGTTAGACCAAGTTGTGGTGTAAAGCTACCCGGAACCGACCGGCTTAACTAGTAACCACAACAAAGTCTAATGTGAGAGGTTGGGGTGCATTAAGTATTTAATGTCACATGATAGGGTTAAGTTAATTTGATTAATGACTCTTAACCAAATATGACATGGATGAAGGGGTTAAGTAAATTGATTAGGCTAATGATACTTAACAAAACATGACAAGGTTGGGTAGGTTAAGTGATTTGATTTGCCTAATGACACTTAACCATTTTTATACGGCTAGTGGACGGGGATTAAGTTAACCAATACTTAATCAATCCAACATGATAACTTGATAAGGTTAAGTGGGATCGGGTTTGATTTCTTAATGACACTTAACCATGCAAGATGATTAGGGGATGGGGTTAAGTAATTTACACTTAACTAATCCGACTTGGTAATTAGACGGAGTTAAGTAATTAAGGCTTAACTAATCTAACCACGGTAATTAGATGAGGTTAAGTAATCCACACTTAACTAATCTAAACACGGTAATTCGATGGGGTTAAGTTAAACACTTAACCAATTTAAACTTGGTAATTCAATGAGGTTAAGTAACCAATACTCAACCAACTTAACGTGATAATTTAATGGGGTTAAGCAACTTATACTTAACCAATTATACATGATGATTTGATGAGGTTAAGTAACCTACACTTAACCAATCTAATACGTGGACCTGACAAGGTTAAGTCGCAAGACCTTTTTAGAATATACTTAACCAATCCGACTCGATAATTTGATGGGATTAAGATAATCTATGCTTAATCAATCTAGCAAGATAATCCGATAGGGTTAAGGTAAACTGGTACTTGACCAATTTGACCTGATAGGGTTAAGTCATGAGCCTCTGGGTACACTTAACCAACTTGTGGGGCTAAGTCTTGAACTTAAATACTTAGCCAATCTTGACGTGATTCGTGGGCGGGTTAAGGCATGGACTTGAACGATAACACTTAACCCAATAAGACCAACCCTAGTTAGAGGAACTAGGTAGAGACTCGTGGTTGATCAAGGATAACGGGAAAGGAAGCTAAGTGGTAAACCTTAGTTAAGGGTAACTAAGTAATAATTCTTAGCTAAGGACATAGGACTAATTCACAAAACGATGAGTAACCTGATACGGTAGGTCATCGCTTAGTATACGAGGGGGAGCAAGTTATCTGACTCGGATAAAAGCTCCAGCGCACTGGGTGCCGAAGTGGAAGCTTCGGGGGACGTGAGGATATTCTTGGGATCCCTCTGTGGGCTGCCAGGTAATCATACTAGGCCCATGAGAGGTTAAGGTCTGCGTTAGAAGGACCAAGAGTATGCCTTGGTTGCTATGCGAGCGACCTAAAGACTGGGATGGATTAGCGTGGAGTCGACGATTCTTGGTTTTTGCCCTGGATAGCATATCGCCGACTACCTACCATCTTTAGTCAATCGTGTACGTACGGAAAGGCAGAGAACCACCAACAGACCATGTGCTTGCTATCGAGTCATGGGTGAGGTTGGCCCGTAGGGAAGTGGGCTATAGTGGGGCCGTGGAGTGGTTCTTATACATGATTTTTCTTGGATTGCCTTTCAGTAGTTGAGGGAGGGGTCACGTGGGACCATAGCCACGGGTACAAAAACAGACCTTGATATCTGCATCGGCAGACGATTTAAAGCTCCCGACCGAGTTCTGTATTTCTTGATTTGCCCTGGCACGGAACTCGGATGGCACATTGGGGAACATGTGCATCTAGACATGGAAAACGATTCACGATACATACGTGGGATCAAGGGCGCGGTTGACGGGTGGCGTAATCCCTAGTGGTCCTAGGTGGCCAAAACCCAAACCGAGACACGGAAACGTTCATTAGGTAGCATAATCCCTAGCAGTCCTAGGTGGCATAAATCCTAAGTGGACGCGCGATAGTTCATGGTAAGGAAACACAACTAGATCAAGGGTTGCAGTCCAAAACAACTTCAAGGATAAACCGTTTACATGGGAAAGCCCGTACAGCCTACGGCAAAGGACTGAACTTATACATGGAAAGAAACATATGAGTTGAGTAACCTATATATGCGGCATATTAGGTTGACATGGACCATTACATGACTTTTGAGTAAGGGTCATTCACGGATAACACGTAATACAGTTGGGATACTAGTACGGTAGGTGCAGAGAGGATATACAGGATAGATGCCATGGGACGTTATACGTGATAGATATCTTGGGGATATTATACTTGATAGAAACCTGACGATGTGATACCTTGTTTTTTCTTGACATCGTAATTTATCATGACACCTTAGTTTACCTGAGTTCAGTAGTTCATCCTGTTATTTTGATTTAGCCTATCTATCTTGTTATCATGCTTATGTTCATCTCAGTTTCTCATGTCAGTTAACTTTACTAGTTTTTATACTAATAGTAGATAGGGCTTACTCAGTCTTTTTGACTGACCCGTTTTGTTTCGCCTCTTTTCTTCCGTTTCCCCCCCAGGTTACAGGGAGGAAATACTGTTGTTTAGTTCGGACTTCTTCTGCTTGAAGGTCATCATGGATGGCTTGGACTTTTCCTGGCTATGGCTACTTTACTGTTTTTATTTGGGGAATAATTTATGAAAAAGTCTTTATGCTTCTTTACTATTGCAAGACAGGTTTTGATGTACTCTGATGTAAAAGGCTTTAGACCTTATGTATTCATGTTTATGAAAGTTCGATTTTACTTCCGCTATTTTATATGTTCTGTCTTGTGATATTTCTGTGCATGTTTACCAATAATGCCCCTCTAAAGCTAGTGCATTCCTTTGCGAGTGACCCTAGCGGAGGCGGGGTGTTACATTTGGTATCAGAGCAGAAGGTTACCATACTGGGCAAAAGTTTTTAAAGACCTTCTGAAAACTATTTGAAAATCGTTTATAAAGAAGCATTTTTCAAGAAAGTTTTCTTTTAAAAAGAAAAGGCTATTCCCCAAAGGCCATTAGCATTATCCTTGTTTCCTTGATTGAATCTCTTTTCCTTTCTTTCCTCCATCTGTAGTCACAGTGGTTTTAACTGCGACTAGTCTTTTCTATCTACGGAAGTGCTTTCCATGCGATGGAGGTGGTTCTCGAGAGACCAGTGGCCGCGTTATAAGAAAGGATAGTGAGAAAGAGGATAAAGGATGCGAGTTTAAGGATGAACAACTTGTTGGTATGGCTCAACCCAGAATGAGAGAGAAAGATGAACAATGAAACCCATGACGAGAGAGTACCTTTGGCATGGTGAAACGGGGTGGATAGTTAAGTATCATGGGACAAGGACAAGATCATCGGGAGGGCAATAGTATGCTCTCATTTCTAGGGTACCTCGGAAGGAGGGTAACGATCTTGTTAAAGGTTTAGCTTTTCTTCTCTATCATCCCGTTAGGACTTTGTTTTGATCATGGTATCAATTAAGTCTGCTTCGATAGTTGAGTCTCTGCACCTTAAGTACTAGCGTAATAGAGAATCCCAATTTTTGTCTCAAAGTCCTATTGGAGAGTCAGTCCATGTATACATGACTTGTTTGGATTTGAGAATGTCTATGCCAAGTGTTGAGTTTGGAAATAATGCTTATGTTTATAAGCTATGGATGGATTCTAGGGATGAAGTGGTTATCCAGTAAGGGGTGCCACTCCCGGTTTTGATAGGAGGGTAGTTAGACTTTTGACTAGCCTTGGTAATACCCTCGAAGTATCGTGTAACCTTTTTGAGGTTCTGTCATGACTAGTTACTTAGAACCCCTGGATGCCTTTATTGGAAATTTGAAGCCCGATCGAGTGGCGTTCGCCGATGAGACAGATGGTCTATTTCACTTATGCATGGGTTATAGAAGTCACCCTAGTAAGTGCGCTTGATAACCTGGTTGGCATCTGTTTACTTTCAAGAGAAAGTTTTTCTACGTGGAATACCTTATGGTACGAGATCCAAGGTTCACTAGTGAATTTTGGAAGGCTTGCATGAGATCATGAGTACGCAGTCATGTTTGCGTCAAGTATTCTAGAAAGAGGATAAGTGCAAGTGGAACGAGAGGCGACGAAGAAATGAGTTCCAGCTCATGTTATGGAAACAGGAAATAAGAAGCTACGAAATCGCGAAGTTAAAAGACGGTCAAGGCACAATGGAATTGTGCTCAAGGAAGTACGACTTTGATGGTCAAAGACTAGATACGCGCATGATATCTCTTTTTGGGAGTATCTCCTTGATCCCTGTTTCTGTAGAGCTTACTTGTAGGCTATCTTTTGTGGACACCCTCTCGGTCCTATTTTCTGTTACAAACCCCGTAAGGAGTTTGCCTTGTTTATCTTCTCGACCCTGTTTCAGGGAATCCTCGGTAGAACCCTATGGATGCAAACATGTATTTGAAACATGTTATGATTGATATGGTTGCAAGTGGTTGCTATTGGATGCGCGAATACACATTAGATACTAGCTCGACTCGGTCACATTTCATATTGCATATGCACGAGTATTTATACTTGTTTATGGATGAAATCGAATGTATTATCATGCGGTTGTTGCATATGAATGAATGATTGTGCACGCATATAGTATCTATATGACTAGGACTATTTGCATACATGTTGGATTCATGGCACTATACATATTTTGCATTAGAAAGATTATTCAGGCCTGATCATTAGCTATAAGGAACATGTACACACACGTTTTGCATATATTCATACAGCATTAGAAATCATCTAAGGACAATGGTTGCTTGTGGATGATGTTTTGAGTAGATGGATGATGGATGGTAGGATATGTTCTTCCTAACTTGGAGATTTCGGGGACGAAATCCTAAAAGGTGGGGAGAATGTAACAACCCGTATTTTCAATAACCTGTTATAACATAAATGGAGGCAGAATTAAACTGTAAAATCTGAATCAAGGGAAACGGGCTATGCCATTGCGTTTGTCTCGGAAAAATACGCGAAATAGAGTCCGAGTTTTCGAAAATCGGAGTCCGTATGACCAAGATATGGCCTCGCGAAGTTTCACGAAAAATTCCCAAATTAAAGTATACTTAATTAAGTGAAATGGGTTGCGCAGAGAAATATATATATATTGATATATATATATATAATTGAAAATTAAATAAATAAATATGCAAAAATGTTCAAAACAGCGAATTGGGAGAGGGGAATAACCGAACCGGCCGATTTTTGAGGTCGACCCGAGCTTGCTGGGTCGACTAGGGGTTAATCCAGGGTGTTTGGCTGTCAACCCGTGGGCCGATTCGCTCAAATGCAGATTTTGCATTTGGATGGTTCTCATGGTTCATCTTTAATCTAAAGGCCCTAGATGGTTCCTACACTTGACTTCTTCCCCAAGACATGCTTTGATGGCTTGGATTGAATCTAGGTTTAATCCTATGGCCTAAAACACTTGCCTAATCTATAAATAAGACCCTAACCTATCCTAAATCCTCATTATTCATTCATGCAACTAAACTATGGCAAAATTTCTACTCTCATGGCCTCCACTCAACTATCCTAGCCTCCACTTCATTTCTATGAGAGGTTTCATGAACATGAGAGTATTAGAGAGTCCCTATGTTAGTATGAGAGCCCCTCAAGTTGATTTCAAGACAAAAGCTTTGATCTTTGTTCATAAAGATGGTGTTTTTAGTGATTTGGAGCATCCATCTTTGGGTTTTTGGGTGATGGCATGCATAGGCTTCATCATAAGCTTTAGTTTAATCGATTTAGGCCTTCATAGCAATGTAAGCCCTTCCCTACTCTTAGATATTAACTATGAAGTTAAATGTTCATATTGCAAGTTTGGGTTTTGATCATTGGGAATGATATATGCTATCATGTCATGCAAGTTTATGAAGTCATTATCTTGATCTTATGAGCTAAAAGCTACAACCTTTATGTTGAAATGTTGCATTATGCAACATGAGAACCTTCATAATCATTATGTCAACTTGCATATGAAGTCATAATCCTTATATGATGATATATGCGAGTTTCTAGCCATCATTCCATGTCTTTTGTCACCATGATTCGCTTATGTGCCAAGTTTGGGTTTATGCATGCTTTTGAGGCTTAAGAATGTAACATGCAAGCTAATGAACACATTTGTGCCTCATTTGCCACCATGATTAACTTGTGGCTTAATACCCATTTTTGTCATTCCTTTGCCAAGTCTCTTCTTTTAATCCATTATGTTGTTGCGAACGTATATGCGAGTTTAAAAGCGTTGGGTTATGTTATGGGTAATTTCTAATGACATGAAAATACAACTTGAAAACATGGCTTGAAATATAACATGGAAGTTGACATGTAAGTATGCATAAAAACATAAGCTTGGGAATTTACCTATTAAGTTAGGTCTACCCTTTGGGAATTTACCTATTAAGTTAGGTCTACCCAAATGCTTGAAAAACTTGTAACATGTTTTGGAAACATGATGAACATGACACTTAGATAATATAAGTGTGGCCAACTCGAGGTTGGGTTGAGTTTGCAACGTAAAACTACCCGGAACCGACCGGCCTAACTAGTAGTTGCAAACAATAGGACCTAATGTGAGAAGTTGATCATGTTGTGCTTGAACCCGAGGTTAGACCAAGTTGTGGTGTAAAGCAACCCGGAACCGACCGGCTTAACTAGTAACCACAACAAAGTCTAATGTGAGAGGTTGGGGTGCATTAAGTAATTAATGTCACATGATAGGGTTAAGTTAATTTGATTAATGACTCTTAACCAAATATGACATGGATGAAGGGGTTAAGTAAATTGATTAGGCTAATGATACTTAACAAAACATGACAAGGTTGGGTAGGTTAAGTGATTTGATTTGCCTAATGACACTTAACCATTTTTATGCGGCTAGTGGACGGGGATTAAGTTAACCAATACTTAATCAATCCAACATGATAACTTGATAAGGTTAAGTGGGATCGGGTTTGATTTCTTAATGACACTTAACCATGCAAGATGATTAGGGGATGGGGTTAAGTAATTTACACTTAACTAATCCGACTTGGTAATTAGATGGGGTTAAGTAATTAAGGCTTAACTAATCTAACCACGGTAATTAGATGAGGTTAAGTAATCCACACTTAACTAATCTAAACACGGTAATTCGATGGGGTTAAGTTAAACACTTAACCAATTTAAACTTGGTAATTCAATGAGGTTAAGTAACCAATACTCAACCAACTTAACGTGATAATTTAATGGGGTTAAGCAACTTATACTTAACCAATTATACATGATGATTTGATGAGGTTAAGTAACCTACACTTAACCAATCTAATACGCGGACCTGACAAGGTTAAGTCGCAAGACCTTTTTAGAATATACTTAACCAATCCGACTCGATAATTTGATGGGATTAAGATAATCTATGCTTAATCAATCTAGCAAGATAATCCGATAGGGTTAAGGTAAACTGGTACTTGACCAATTTGACCTGATAGGGTTAAGTCATGAGCCTCTGGGTACACTTAACCAACTTGTGGGGCTAAGTCTTGAACTTAAATACTTAGCCAATCTTGACGTGATTCGTGGGCGGGTTAAGGCATGGACTTGAACGATAACACTTAACCCAATAAGACCAACCCTAGTTAGAGGAACTAGGTAGAGACTCGTGGTTGATCAAGGATAACGGGAAAGGAAGCTAAGTGGTAAACCTTAGTTAAGGGTAACTAAGTAATAATTCTTAGCTAAGGACATAGGACTAATTCACAAAACGATGAGTAACCTGATACGGTAGGTCATCGCTTAGTATATGAGGGGGAGCAAGTTATCTGACTCGGATAAAAGCTCCAGCGCACTGGGTGCCGAAGTGGAAGCTTCGGGGGATGTGAGGATATTCTTGGGATCCCTCTGTGGGCTGCCACGTAATCATACTAGGCCCATGAGAGGTTAAGGTCTGCGTTAGAAGGACCAAGAGTATGCCTTGGTTGCTATGCGAGCGACCTAAAGACTGGGATGGATTAGCGTGGAGTCGACGATTCTTGGTTTTTGCCCTGGATAGCATATCGCCGACTACCTACCATCTTTAGTCAATCGTGTACGTACGGAAAGGCAGAGAACCCCCAACAGACCATGTGCTTGCTATCGAGTCATGGGTGAGGTTGGCCCGTAGGGAAGTGGGCTATAGTGGGGCCGTGGAGTGGTTCTTATACATGATTTTTCTTGGATTGCCTTTCAGTAGTTGAGGGAGGGGTCACGTGGGACCATAGCCACGGGTACAAAAACAGACCTTGATATCTGCATCGGCAGACGATTTAAAGCTCCCGACCGAGTTCCGTATTTCTTGATTTGCCCTGGCACGGAACTCGGATGGCACATTGGGGAACATGTGCATCTAGACATGGAAAACGATTCACGATACATACGTGGGATCAAGGGCGCGGTTGACGGGTGGCGTAATCCCTAGTGGTCCTAGGTGGCCAAAACCCAAACCGAGACACGGAAACGTTCATTAGGTAGCATAATCCCTAGCAGTCCTAGGTGGCATAAATCCTAAGTGGACGCGCGATAGTTCATGGTAAGGAAACACAACTAGATCAAGGGTTGCAGTCCAAAACAACTTCAAGGATAAACCGTTTACATGGGAAAGCCCGTAGAGCCTACGGCAAAGGACTGAACTTATACATGGAAAGAAACATATGAGTTGAGTAACCTATATATGCGGCATATTAGGTTGACATGGACCATTACATGACTTTTGAGTAAGGGTCATTCACGGATAACACGTAATACAGTTGGGATACTAGTACGGTAGGTGCAGAGCGGATATACAGGATAGATGCCATGGGACGTTATACGTGATAGATATCTTGGGGATATTATACTTGATAGAAACCTGACGATGTGATATGTAACACCCCGAAAATTCTATAACTGTGAAATTAACAAATTAAAGTATAATTAATTTGAAATCAAAGAACCAAGGGAAACGGGATACGCCATTGCGTTCGTCTCGGAAAAATACGCGAAATAGAGTCCGAGTTTTCGAAAAACGGAGTCCGTATGAAGAAGATATGGCCTTCGGAAGTTTTGAAATCAAGTTTAAATTCAAACAGAATAAAATAAATCAGGTTTAAATGCGAAATTGGGGCCCAATGGGCCAGGGCGGAAAACACCCGCCTGACCCACCAAGTCGATTGGGCTGTCGACCTGGTCTAACCAGGTCGACAGGCCTGTCGACAGGGCTGTCGACAGGGGTGTCGACCTGGTCGAGCCCAGCCCACCTGGCTGGCCAGGTCTGTGTTTGGCCGATTTTCTGTGGTCTGCTTTGTCATTAGGGCTAGGTGGCAGGCTCTAATTGGTCTCTCTATCGAATGAATGGCTACGATCAATCCAAGCAACATCAATGGTCCTAATCAGTTCCTAACCTCTATATAAACAACCCTAGACTAAACCCTAATCTATTCATTCAAAAATAAGATCATAGCCGCCATGTTGCTGAGGAACGACAAAGAGTAGCCGCCAACTAGAGAGAGGATTAGGAGGAAAATTCTAAAGCAATTCAAGCAACCTAAGCAAATCAATTCAACAAAGGAATTTGCGTCTTCAATCCCTAAATTAGAGAATTCATCACACCATTGTAAGTAGAGTATTACTTTGGTATGAATAAACAATTGTGTTGGTTTGTATGCTTGAATTGTGGCAATAAAGTTATTCATATTTGTGCGTTCTTATCAATTTGAAATTTTATATACGTTTGGATATTCTTGAATTATGTTATTCATGTTATAAAGAACTACATGCGGTAGTTCTATGCAAGTATACGTTGGAATATTTCGCAAATTATGTAATCCATGTTGAAGCTACATGTATGTAGTTGATTTAAATTTATGCAAGTTTGGGGTTTTGCTACTATGCCATCATGATGTATATTTTTGTGCATAAATCATTTTGTAAGTAATTAGAACAAGTTTGGTTATCATAATCCATAGGAAATTATGTTGAGAATTTGGCATCATGTATTAAGCCATGCTTTTGTACTAGAAAACCTATTTGCAAACTTATGAATATGGCTAGGCTATGAATGATATTTGGCATAATTGAAATCCATGATTAAGTCTATCTTGTTTACAAGAATTATATGATGACATATGTGGTACATGGCTAGGTTAGGTTCAAAAAGTCCCTTTTTTAAGTTTACATGACTAAAGTAAGAATCATGATTTCATGTTAGAAATATTTATGCCATGAACAAATTTAACTATACTTATGCCATGCTTATGTTTGACATTATGCCATGTTTATGCTAGAAGTATTTATGCCATGCTTATGTTTGACATTATGCTATGCTTATGCTAGAAATATTTATGCCATGCTTATGTTTGACATTATGCCTAAATAAAAATATAGGTTCATATGTCAATAATGATATCTCAATTACAAGTTCACATGCTTTGATTCATGTCACCTATGTTTTATGACCAAAGTATATGTCACTACTATGCAAGTACACCAGTTTCTATTTTGTATTCCCAACGTCATATTGCAAGTTCATACGCTCACCTTCCCCTTTTTGTGTATGTAATCACGCCATAAGCCTCCCCTTTTCGTATGGCTAAATTGGGCTTTAAAAGGCTAAGCCCAATATATATATAAACGGACGTGTAAAACGGGGGAAAATAACGTTGGGTTAAAATTAATTAATGAATGAAAATATAAAATAGAAGGGCCCAAATTCAAGTATGGGTTGGGCCCATGATTGGTGTAACCTTTACACCATTAACTTAATAATGGGCCGCAAATATTTACATATAAGAAATAAAGAGGAATGACAAAATATGTAAATGTAGAACATACGATGTGTTTAACCCGAGGTTGGATTGAGTTGTGATGTAAACCTGCCCGGAACCGCCCGGCTGTCCAGTAGTCACAACAATACCTATCCAATGTGGGAGGTTAAACATGGAGCCCAGCAAGGACCCGAGGTTAGACTGAGTTGTGGCGTAAGACTGCCCGGAACCAACCGGCAACAGGCAGCCACAACAATACCTGTCTAATGTGAGAGGTCAGGGCCTTAAGAAGACAATTAAGGCTGAGTCAGGATTGTTAGGATTAAGTGAACTAAAGACTTAATCAAAATGGAACATGCTAAACTAAACGGACTGGTGGGGGTTAGGTTAGAAAACACTTAACCAACTTAGCATGTTGGCTAGAGATAGAAAATCTAGTAACGGGGGACCCTTTTCAGCAGTAACCCTAGAAGGTGTATCAGGATACCCTGAAACTAGGCAGGGTGGGGCACGATTACTGGGCTGATTGTAAGAGGTCAAATCGACGGCGGTGGTGTAGCAGTGTAGGTTCTAACGGAGTGCGGGCGTGCACACACTCCGGCACAGAAAAATAAGGCACTGGACACCAGTAGCATACCTGTGCACTCTAAGGTTGTGTCGGGCCGCCACCATGGGACTTGATACACCCCATGGTGGGACCAGCATAGGTAACTACAACATCGGGGGCCGTAAGACACATGTAACTATGCGAGTAGGAGCCGATCATCATAGAATGGATCACATCACCCTGATTATGGGGTGCAAATTGGAAACTAGTTTATATGGGTTCAGAGATTAACATGGGGTACGATGGTCTATTCGACCCTAGACAACTTAACCAAGTTTATAGTGTTTGCCCACTTCTTGTTTATACTTATCACACCCAGTTCTTTATTCATAGAAAAAATAGTACTAGACTTACTCAGGCTTTATGTCTGACTCTACTTTTCTTTCGTCTTCTTTCTTCCGTTTCCCCCCCAGGTCCTCAGGGAGGGAACACAGCAGCTTGACCAACCTCAACATCCAGCTTGAAGAAGAGAAATGTATTGCTTGGACTTTCCTGTTTTGAACTATGGCTTTGGACAATCCACTATGGGGCTTTTGCAGTTTATCTATGTTTTATTTATGCTTCTATAAATAATGTACTCAAGACAGATTATGAAAGTGTTATGTTATGTTTTTGGAAAGGATGTTGTTGTAACACGTATTTGACTTTATGAAATAAAGTTTGTTGTTCTTCCGCTGTTTACAAATATGTGTTCTTATATCTGTCTTGTATATCTGTGACTTGTACTTATAAACCTCCACCAAAATTAGGGCATTCCCTTTGAGAGTGACCCTAACGGAGGTGGGGTGTTTCATGATACCTTGTTTTATCTTGACATCGTAATTTATCAGGACACCTTAGTTTACCTGAGTTCAGTAGTTCATCCTGTTATTTTGATTTAGCCTATCTATCTTGTTATCATGCTTATGTTCATCTCAGTTTCTCATGTCAGTTAAATTTACTAGTTTTTATACTAATAGTAGATAGGGCTTACTCAGTCTTTTTGACTGACCCGTTTTGTTTCGCCTCTTTTCTTCCGTTTCCCCCCCCCCCCAGGTTACAGGGAGGAAATACTGTTGTTTAGTTCGGACTTCTTCTGCTTGAAGGTCATCATGGATGGCTTGGACTTTTCCTGGCTATGGCTACTTTACTGTTTTTATTTGGGGAATAATTTATGAAAAAGTCTTTATGCTTCTTTACTATTGCAAGACAGGTTTTGATGTACTCTGATGTAAAAGGCTTTAGACCTTATGTATTCATGTTTATGAAAGTTCGATTTTACTTCCGCTATTTTATATGTTCTGTCTTGTGATATTTCTGTGCATGTTTACCAATAATGCCCCTCTAAAGCTAGTGCATTCCTTTGCGAGTGACCCTAGCGGAGGCGGGGTGTTACACAAAAGGACGCAGACGGAAGAACATTTCATTGTTATTACAACAATTCCATCAGATACAAGAATATACAGAGTATAAATGATTAAATTACATTCGATAAATATCAGAGATTACAATAAATTACATAGCAGCGGAAAAATATACAAAACACAACTGAAAGTGATACACGGATACAGAGCTTTCCGAGCATCGTTCCAGCTGTAAATCAGGACCCTGTGGATATAAATCTGCAAAACCAAAACTACTAGCTGCCCGTGCGGAAAATAGGGGCACCCAGAGTTTAGGTTAAAACAATAAACTCCAGGTCAGTCATGGGACTGGTGTGAGAACTAAAACAGTTATAATTCTTTATTTTAGAGTTCGGTAAATCAAGGGACCACGCCGTATAACACGGAACGGGTTTCCTCCGAAGAATACCAGTGCATAAAACAAACAGCGCAATGCTAAATAAAGAAAAATGAAGCTGTTATAAGACCCAGGTCCCATCACACAATGCAACGCAAGCCGGAGGATAGGGTTTTTACCTTATAACAGCCAAAGCATGCTTGATACGTTTAAAACACATTATTTGATACTATTATAAGTGTATAGTGTCAAAACAATTTCAATCATAAATATCAATCATAGGCGGCATGGGTACCATCTATCATGTCGCCATACTAGTTCTACAATTAAAACCGCAATACACGTATTGGAAATTGGATTTCCGTCATGAGTCGAGGCAAGAGGCAAGCTCCTCTCCGCGTTCGAGACACTCTAGCAAATGCCTCAGGACCCCACTATGATCCTTGGAATCGGCTGGGCCGGTCCTCTCTTACTTTTGAGGATTGGCAATTCCTGAACACACGTTTCCCGGTCCTTACAGACCTATATCCGAGGCACCTCATATCCAACAACCACACAGGTGAAAAGTATATAAATGTCAGGGCTGGTAGGTCACTGACACCACCCTAGCTAGAAAGAAACGTCGTGCCCTCCCAGCGGTCCATCTCCCGTTTTTGACTCATACCGAGGTGTGAGGCTCGCGAATTCACGTTATACACAAAGCTATACCACACAAGCCGTGCTTCGATCATCAACCACAAGACTTTGCTTTTCAACAGAAGCCTTGATCAATTGCCACTTATGCGTGCCACACTGGCAATTCACTCCATGCGACTGATGTCCATAGATATACAACCTCTGAGCTCGTACGTCTCAGAGAAGGGCGCTAAGCAAGAGAATAAATTCTCCGCCGCCAAACAGATGTATATTTAATAGAGATCAATCAACACAGAATAAAATCCAATGTCAGACACACAATCCATTTACAAGTTCGTTCTGGGTCTGAACGAAACCGGAGGCACTTTCCTCGCATATCCATCCATCTCCAGGTACGTCTGGACGATCACCAACTGATTCCCTCATCCTGGGTGTACAGCCCAATCAAGGTCATCAGTAATCACCCAAACGATGTGAAGACTTCCGGTCTTCAACCACCGTCTTCATCTTCGACATCTCGTCGAATCGGTTATTCAGAATGGGTATAACCCGACCTTTCTGAATAACCCACGTATATAATTAACAAATGTTACACAAACACAATGAACGCCTCATTCCAATTCAGAATATTCTTTTATTCACAAAATCACATTCTTAGGGAAAGGTTCCCATTAATTTTATCAAAGATAAATTCTTCTAAATTTATTCTTTAATCCTCCTATGGATATCATTTCAAACTAGTCGGGATTAACGAACCACACCGAAGTAATTATTTATTTTATTTCCCAATCCCAACCTATATATCCCATGGAGAAAACTGGTAATACTCCACATCTAACACCACGGTGTTATCGGTAAAATTAATTACCATTTCACGTTCAATCTAATTAAAGATTTAACTATCGCTTTGGAGTAAAACTGGTGATACTCCACTCTCGATCACTTTTCAGGTTTTATAATTTAAATTATCAATTCACATTTTAATCTAATTAAAGATTCATTAAAACTCCACTTAGTTTTAATCTTTCAAAAATCGACATCTTGCCTTTAACTGGGGTAAAGAGCCAATGTCATCTAAAACACGATTCACGATAAACCCAAATCACATTTGATATTAAATACAAGGCTCTGAATAGAAAATATATCGGCTTATATTCAATATCAAATTCTGAAACCAACATATATCGTATTGGAAATAACGATATAAAATATATCTTTCAAATTCCCATAACAATATCTATATAGTCACGAAATCCAACATCGAAATATCCCGAAGATAATTTCGATTCAACTCCAGTCCAATCCACGTATTGGGAATATTGATTATTTTTAAAAATCACTTTCAAATTCAATTTATTTATTTCAAAATAAATTGATTTTAATTCTAGTTCAAAACTAGTTCATTTCAATAAAAATCTATTTTTATCCTTCTAATGTGGAATTTTCCAGCCCAATTCTTTCCAATTCCCATATTATAATTTTACACAAATTATAGATATTTTTGATAATTTTATCAAGGCCCGTACAGTCGATTTCCAACAACGGCCATCGAACTGCACTTACAGCGACCTTTTTCGAATTTGATTTGGACATAATTCCAAATCCAACCGTTAGATTTCAAATTTGTAATATTCATTGGAAAGCTCTTTTCGATACGAACCCAACGGTTCCGGTTTTAGGAGGATCCGACGGTCGGATCTCCCGCAATGTCCGTTTGAAATAAATGGTCGAAATTCACGAACTGCCGCGGCGCGGCGCGTTCTATTCAGGCCATTATATATATAATATATATATTATATATATTTCGTCGATTTCCTTTTTAAAACGTATTTTATAAATCGTTTTAAATTCGCTTCTAAAACAATTCAACTTCTATATTCAATTTCAAATCGATTGGATTTCAATTCAACTCGAATTCATTTCAATTTTATTTAATTCGAATTCAAATTCGTTTCAATTCAATTCAAATTCAAATTCGTTTCAATTCAAATTGATTTCAATTTAATTTCGATTCGAATTCAATTAAATTTCAGTTCGTTTTCAATTCAACTTGAATTGGTTTTATATTCAATTTCATTCGAAGTCCTTTTATATTCAATTCAAATTCGTTTTCTTTTCAATTCGAATTCGCTATAATATTCATTTCAATTTGAATAAAATCGATATAAATATCGTTCACGTCAAAATGGCGCAAAACTAATCAACACGGCTTTATATTTTTCACAACTTCTGTATTCTATTCAACAAATGAATATTTTTCCCATTCAACACATGAATCTATGTTTCTTTCAACACACGACTAATCTCAACACATGAGTACTGTCAACACCTCACTATTTTTGTTATGTAAAATATTTTATAAAACTAAGGTATCTATCGTTTGATTTTTAATTAGACTTCTACTGAGAAGTAGTTCTAATTTTAAATGTGATAAAGATGTAATTTATTTTATTTAAAATATTTTACTCAACACATGAATAGTTTCAACACATGATCATCGTCAACACATGACTATTTTTATATTCAACACATGAATTTTCTTTTATAATATTCATTGTTTTCCCGATTGGAATGAGGCCCAATCAATCACCATATAATGTTAATTATATGGATTCCATACAACACATGTATATAATAGCATTGAAAAATAATCAATCATCAACCAAAGTGCACTACACTGTATAAGCATCAAATATAGATATCTGACGCTTATAACAGCCTGTCAATCAATCGATCGACATATTTAATCAATCAGGATGAGTGAACTTCAAATTTCATCCCAACACCCGTGTGGGGTTTCAAACAATCAAACACAGATTTTATTTGTGCAGTTGGGCGATGTGTAAAATTTATCGACCCAATCGATATCAGTCAAATCATTGTATATAAACAAATCGGCCGATTTGTTTATAAATATTCATTTATCCATTTTCACGTTAAAAATTATATTTTTAACGATAAAACATTTTATTTTAACACATGAATTTCTATTCAGTTCATTTATTCAATAAAATGATTTTTTTTTCTAACATATTTTAGAAAATTTCGGCGGCATAACGGCACGATACTAAAAACGGGACGAGGCCTAGCCTTATCCCCGGTCTAGTGAAGGCCCACGCCATTCACACATCAATCAAATTCATTCCATTTCACCAAACAATTTAATTCTAACCAATTAGACTAATCAACTACACAACCAAACAATTTCACAAACAAGCCATCCATGGTCTGTGGATGACGGGTGTCGGGTGCTACTAAGCACCGTCTACATCCTAGTATATATATATAACTAGAAAAAGAGAATTTAGAGTGAGAAGTTCTCACCGAAAGCTATCCAATCATCTTGACTCTTCTTTTATAGAAATCTTCATCGATATCCCATCTTCGCCATCTTCGTTGCCCGTAGTCACTATATATATATAAATCACATTTTTATATTCTGATGTCTTTAAAATAAAAATCACATTTTTATTCACTATTCAATATATAAAAATCATATTTTTATAATCGCTTCATATATTTAAAAATCGAATTTTTACTGTGCTATTCAATATATAAAAATCGAATTTTTACTTTGGTGTCATATAGATAAAAATTCCATTTCAAAAATACTGATTTCGCCTTTATAAAAATAAAGTTTTCGCCTTTATAAAAATAAAGTTTTCGCCTTTCATCACTATAAAAATTCCCTCTTTATTTCAACATATATAAAATAAAAATCAGATTTTTATTTCGTTACATACACAAAGATGATATTTTTACATTCTATATCTCATAAAGATTATATTTTTATAGTTCCTACTATGCAAAGATTATATTTTTATCTTTCTACAATATAAAAGATTATATTTTTACTACTTTAAAAATATAAAAATCCAATTTTTAATTGAATAAAATCTTTTCTTCACCAACATCATAGGTAAAAACTGATCTTAACCAACCTTTTTAAATTAAACTAAACGAAATCTATAAAACAAATTAAATAAATAATAATATATATATAAAAACTTACAGCTGGAATTATATGGAGGGAGAGGCTGCTGTGCACCGAGGTGGCGGCGCTGGTGGAGCTCCGGCGTTGGGTTCAGGCAGTGGAGGCGGCGGATTGGGGAGGTGGGTTTCGGGCGTCGGTTTTCTGATTTGGGGGAGGGTGCGGTGGAGGTGTAGACGATGGAGGGGGTGCGATAGGAGGTTGCGGTGCTCGAATTGAGGGTTTAGGGTTCGGGTTTGGGTGGGGTTCGACGCGGGTTTAGCGAGGAGGAAGAAGGAGGGAGGGCTTCGCGAGGGGGAGCGTTGGAGGGAGGACGGAGGGCTCGCCAATGGGAGGTGGCGCGAGGAGGCGGAGGGTGGCGGAGGGAGTTAATCGACGAGGGCGTCGGTTTTTTCTTTTTTTTTCTTTTTTTATTTTCGATTTAGGTTTATATAGAAAGAAAAAAGGGGGAGGGAGTTAATATAGTATATATATATATATTTTTTAATTAATTAATTAATTTTCAAAAAGTTGACTTTTATATACGACCTCGAAATGAGGTCCACCGCCTGTCGTCCATAGTGTTTTACCCCCATTCCGAACACAATGGGATATGTATCGTTGGCTGATTCGATCGTTTGAATCAGTTTCCGTTTTATTTACATTTAAATCACTATATTGAATTTTAAACGTACATTTCAAATTACCGGGGTCACATATTAACTAGAAAAATTCTAGAAAAATATTTTCTAGCTTCGTATTGACGATACGGTCCTAACAAAACTAGTTTCGTCGAATTCTGAGACCGTTGGAAAAATGGTCAATTTCCAGTCGATTAAAATCAACTGAAACTGGTCAAACGCGTTTTCCTTTGCCGCGCTCACATATTGATTCGAAAAACTATGAAATTTGGAATCTAGCAATAACTTTACACTGCGGATCCAACAAAAGTGGTTTCGTCGAAATCCGAGGTCGTTTGCAAAATGTCCATTTTTAAGGGCCTGAATTCCATAACGACTATTCAAAATTTTCAACTGGACATATCTTTTGATTCCCGCTATGAAATCTTGATCTTTCGGATTCGTTGGAAAGATATTGTCAATTAGATCCTAATGTTTTTGGTTTCACTAAAATACGGATTGTTTTGCACCCGGTACATTCAATTGAAGTTTGAAATCGAATTATCGAACTACCGCGCCATTTTCAATTCTATTTTATAATTATATATAATTATTTATATTCTAACGACGACGTATATAATATATACGTCGAATTCTATTCAAAACAAATTTCTCGTCCATATTATTTAAAATAATTCATTTTAAATATTCAAAATTCGCTAAAACTGCTAAAATAAAAATTTTAAACTGGCCCAGATTTTCGGGTTATTACAATCTCTCCCACTTAAAACTTTTCGTCCCCGAAAAGGAACAAAGTCGAAAGTGGTTTGATTAATCAACTCTACGTTCGATCTGGCTTGCATTCTCCGACTTTTCAGTTTCTGAGAATTTTCAAAATTTGGCTAACACCCTAAATTTTCGAAAAATTTCGCCATAACCTCCCCTGCACCGGGAGCATCGGGGAATTTCAAATAGCTTCCCCGGTCCTTCAGATCTCAAAAAGAAAAAGAAAAAGCCAAGCGGCTAGCCAATAGGCTCACAAAATCATCATCACCCAAACAAAACAGGAAATTATGTAGTAAACATGTACCTATTTGTCGGGCAAACAAATTTTATTCTTCGGCTCTAGCCTCCTTGCTATGACCTGTTCAATGTAAGTATATGTATATGCAAGCAAATGCGACCAATTTTCAATACAATTCAATATTCGGTTCAATTGGCTAAATGGTTAAAAATTAGCAAACAAATAAACAAACAACTCAAACATCAATCAATTAGTGGATTAGAGTTTCAAATTCATAACTTTACTACATATAAAGAAAATCATGTTTTTGATGCCAAATCACAACAATGTGTTCTAGCTATATTAGTTTTGGTTCTTACACCAGTCTAATGGAAATATATAGATATCACACCTTCGAAACACGAATATAAATACTGATGATGTGGCCACATCACCAGAATTATCCCCGGGTGTCTAGAATGTGACTCTATATCTATCCAGTATATTAAAACTTCGAATATACGTTCATGACGCGTATACGTGAAATCTATATATACTCGATTGTCCATATTCAAAATAAATAAATATTCAAATACGTATAAAACGATTTAAATTTTCAAAACAAACTTGTTTTCATTTGAAAAATATACTCTTCACACTCGTTCTAGGATACTACTGATCCTATCTCTAACGAGTAATTCTAATTGGAGATTACTAATCCAATATCTGATGAATTCTTTCGTATGGTTCTAATGTGTCTTGTTCTCGAGCTCTGTAAACCAAAGCTCTGATACCAACTGAAAGGACCCGTAACTTCCCCGTGAAGGAAAGCACGAATACTTTGAGAACAACACACAAAAGGACGCAGACGGAAGAACATTTCATTGTTATTACAACAATTCCATCAGATACAAGAATATACAGAGTATAAATGATTAAATTACATTCGATAAATATCAGAGATTACAATAAATTACATAGCAGCGGAAAAATATACAAAACAAAACTGAAAGTGATACACGGATACAGAGCTTTCCGAGCATCGTTCCAGCTGTAAATCAGGACCCTGTGGATATAAATCTGCAAAACCAAAACTACTAGCTGCCCGTGCGGAAAATAGGGGCACCCAGAGTTTAGGTTAAAACAATAAACTCCAGGTCAGTCATGGGACTGGTGTGAGAACTAAAACAGTTATAATTCTTTATTTTAGAGTTCGGTAAATCAAGGGACCACGCCGTATAACACGGAACGAGTTTCCTCCCAAGAATACCAGTGCATAAAACAAACAGCGCAATGCTAAATAGAGAAAAATGAAGCTGTTATAAGACCCAGGTCCCATCACACAATGCAACGCAAGCCGGAGGATAGGGTTTTTACCTTATAACAGCCAAAGCATGCTTGATACGTTTAAAACACATTATTTGATACTATTATAAGTGTATAGTGTCAAAACAATTTCAATCATAAATATCAATCATAGGCGGCATGGGTACCATCTATCATGTCGCCATACTAGTTCTACAATTAAAACCGCAATACACGTATTGGAAATTGGATTTCCGTCATGAGTCGAGGCAAGGGGCAAGCTCCTCTCCGCGTTCGAGACACTCTAGCAAATGCCTCAGGACCCCACTATGATCCTTGGAATCGGCTGGGCCGGTCCTCTCTTACTTTTGAGGATTGGCAATTCCTGAACACACGTTTCCCGGTCCTTACAGACCTATATCCGAGGCGCCTCATATCCAACAACCACACAGGTGAAAAGTATATAAATGTCAGGGCTGGTAGGTCACTGACACCACCCTAGCTAGAAAGAAACGTCGTGCCCTCCCAGCGGTCCATCTCCCGTTTTTGACTCATACCGAGGTGTGAGGCTCGCGAATTCACGTTATACACAAAGCTATACCACACAGGCCGTGCTTCGATCATCAACCACAAGACTTTGCTTTTCAACAGAAGCCTTGATCAATTGCCACTTATGCGTGCCATACTGGCAATTCACTCCATGCGACTGATGTCCATCGATATACAACCTCTGAGCTCGTACGTCTCAGAGAAGGGCGCTAAGCAAGAGAATAAATTCTCCGCCGCAAAACAGATGTATATTTAATAGAGATCAATCAACACAGAATAAAATCCAATGTCAGACACACAATCCATTTACAAGTTCGTTCTGAGTCTGAACGAAACCGGAGGCACTTTCCTCGCATATCCATCCATCTCCAGGTACGTCTGGACGATCACCAACTGATTCCCTCATCCTGGGTGTACAGCCCAATCAAGATCATCAGTAATCACCCAAACGATGTGAAGACTTCCGGTCTTCAACCACCGTCTTCATCTTCGACATCTCGTCGAATCGGTTATTCAGAATGGGTATAACCCGACCTTTCTGAATAACCCACGTATATAATTAACAAATGTTACACAAACACAATGAACGCCTCATTCCAATTCAGAATATTCTTTTATTCACAAAATCACATTCTTAGGGAAAGGTTCCCATTAATTTTATCAAAGATAAATTCTTCTAAATTTATTCTTTAATCCTCCTATGGATATCATTTCAAACTAATCGGGATTAACGAACCACACCGAAGTAATTATTTATTTTATTTCCCAATCCCAACCTATATATCCCATGGGGAAAACTGGTAATACTCCACATCTAACACCACAGTGTTATCGGTAAAATTAATTACCATTTCACGTTCAATCTAATTAAAGATTTAACTATCGCTTTGGAGTAAAACTGGTGATACTCCACTCTCGATCACTTTTCAGGTTTTATAATTTAAATTATCAATTCACATTTTAATCTAATTAAAGATTCATTAAAACTCCAATTAGTTTTAATCTTTCAAAAATCGACATCTTGCCTTTAACTGGGGTAAAGAGCCAATGTCATCTAAAACACGATTCACGATAAACCCAAATCACATTTGATATTAAATACAAGGCTCTGAATAGAAAATATATCGGCTTATATTCAATATCAAATTCTGAAACCAACATATATCGTATTGGAAATAACGATATAAAATATATCTTTCAAATTCCCATAACAATATCTATATAGTCACGAAATCCAACATCGAAATATCCCGAAGATAATTTCGATTCAACTCCAGTCCAATCCACGTATTGGGAATATTGATTATTTTTAAAAATCACTTTCAAATTCAATTTATTTATTTCAAAAATAAATTGATTTTAATTCTAGTTCAAAACTAGTTCATTTCAATAAAAATCTATTTTTATCCTTCTAATGTGGAATTTTCCAGCCCAATTCTTTCCAATTCCCATATTATAATTTTACACAAATTATAGATATTTTTGATAATTTTATCAAGGCCCGTACAGTCGATTTCCAACAACGGCCATCGAACTGCACTTACAACGACCTTTTTTGAATTTGATTTGGACATAATTCCAAATCCAACCGTTAGATTTCAAATTTCTAATATTCATTGGAAATCTCTTTTCGATACAAACCCAACGGTTCCGGTTTTAGGAGGATCCGACGGTCGGATCTCCCGCAATGTCCGTTTGAAATAAATGGTCGAAATTCACGAACTGCCGCGGCGCGGCGCGTTCTATTCAGGCCATTATATATATAATATATATATTATATATATTTCGTCGATTTCCTTTTTAAAACGTATTTTATAAATCGTTTTAAATTCGCTTCTAAAACAATTCAACTTCTATATTCAATTTCAAATCGATTGGATTTCAATTCAACTCGAATTCATTTCAATTTTATTTAATTCGAATTCAAATTCGTTTCAATTCAATTCAAATTCAAATTCGTTTCAATTCAAATTGATTTCAATTTAATTTCGATTCGAATTCAATTAAATTTCAGTTCGTTTTCAATTCAACTTGAATTGGTTTTATATTCAATTTCATTCGAAGTCCTTTTATATTCAATTCAAATTCGTTTTCTTTTCAATTCGAATTCGCTATAATATTCATTTCAATTTGAATAAAATCGATATAAATATCGTTCACGTCAAAATGGCGCAAAACTAATCAACACGGCTTTATATTTTTCACAACTTCTTTATTCTATTCAACAAATGAATATTTTTCCCATTCAACACATGAATCTATGTTTCTTTCAACACACGACTAATCTCAACACATGAGTACTGTCAACACCTCACTATTTTTGTTATGTAAAATATTTTATAAAACTAAGGTATCTATCGTTTGATTTTTAATTAGACTTCTACTGAGAAGTAGTTCTAATTTTAAATGTGATAAAGATGTAATTTATTTTATTTAAAATATTTTACTCAACACATGAATAGTTTCAACACATGATCATCGTCAACACATGACTATTTTTATATTCAACACATGAATTTTCTTTTATAATATTCATTGTTTTCCCGATTGGAATGAGGCCCAATCAATCACCATATAATGTTAATTATATGGATTCCATACAACACATGTATATAATAGCATTGAAAAATAATCAATCATCAACCAAAGTGCACTACACTGTATAAGCATCAAATATAGATATCTGACGCTTATAACAGTCTGTCAATCAATCGATCGACATATTTAATCAATCAGGATGAGTGAACTTCAAATTTCATCCCAACACCCGTGTGGGGTTTCAAACAATCAAACACAGATTTTATTTGTGCAGTTGGGCGATGTGTAAAATTTATCGACCCAATCGATATCAGTCAAATCAGTGTATATAAACAAATCGGCCGATTTGTTTATAAATATTCATTTATCCATTTTCACGTTAAAAATTATATTTTTAACGATAAAACATTTTATTTTAACACATGAATTTCTATTCAGTTCATTTATTCAATAAAATGATATTTTTATTTTTCTAACATATTTTAGAAAATTTCGGCGGCATAACGGCACGATACTAGAAACGGGACGAGGCCTAGCCTTATCCCCGGTCTAGTGAAGGCCCACGCCATTCACACATCAATCAAATTCATTCCATTTCACCAAACAATTTAATTCTACCAATTCGACTAATCAACTACACAACCAAACAATTTCACAAACAAGCCATCCATGGTCTGTGGATGACGGGTGTCGGGTGCTACTAAGCGCCGTCTACATCCTAGTATATATATATATATAACTAGAAAAAGAGAATTTAGAGTGAGAAGTTCTCACCGAAAGCTATCCAATCATCTTGACTCTTCTTTTATAGAAATCTTCATCGATATCCCATCTTCGCCATCTTCGTTGCCCGTAGTCACTATATATATATAAATCACATTTTTATATTCTGATGTCTTTAAAATAAAAATCACATTTTTATTCACTATTCAATATATAAAAATCATATTTTTATAATCGCTTCATATATTTAAAAATCGAATTTTTACTGTGCTATTCAATATATAAAAATCGAATTTTTACTTTGGTGTCATATAGATAAAAATTCCATTTCAAAAATACTGATTTCGCCTTTATAAAAATAAAGTTTTCGCCTTTATAAAAATAAAGTTTTCGCCTTTCATCACTATAAAAATTCCCTCTTTATTTCAACATATATAAAATAAAAATCAGATTTTTATTTCGTTACATACACAAAGATGATATTTTTACATTCTATATCTCATAAAGATTATATTTTTATAGTTCCTACTATGCAAAGATTATATTTTTATCTTTCTACAATATAAAAGATTATATTTTTACTACTTTAAAAATATAAAAATCCAATTTTTAATTGAATAAAATCTTTTCTTCACCAACATCATAGGTAAAAACTGATGTTAACCAACCTTTTTAAATTAAACTAAACGAAATCTATAAAACAAATTAAATAAATAATAATATATATATAAAAACTTACAGCTGGAATTATATGGAGGGAGAGGCTGCTGTGCACCGAGGTGGCGGCGCTGGTGGAGCTCCGGCGTTGGGTTCAGGCAGTGGAGGCGGCGGATTGGGGAGGTGGGTTTCGGGCGTCGGTTTTCTGATTTGGGGGAGGGTGCGGTGGAGGTGTAGACGATGGAGGGGGTGCGATAGGAAGGTGCGGTGCTCGAATTGGGGGTTTAGGGTTCGGGTTTGGGTGGGGTTCGACGCGGGTTCAGCGAGGAGGAAGAAGGAGGGAGGGCTTCGCGAGGGGGAGCGTTGGAGGGAGGACGGAGGGCTCGCCAATGGGAGGTGGCGCGAGGAGGCGGAGGGAATTAATCGACGAGGGCGTCGGTTTTTTTCTTTTCGATTTAGGTTTATACAGAAAGAAAAAAGGGGGAGGGAGTTAATATAGTATATATATATATATTTTAATTAATTAATTAATTTTCAAAAAGTTGACTTTTATATACGACCTCGAAACGAGGTCCACCGCCTGTTGTCCATAGCGTTTTACCCCCATTCCGAACACAATGGGATATGTATCGTTGGCTGATTCGATCGTTTGAATCAGTTTCCGTTTAATTTACATTTAAATCACTATATTGAATTTTAAACGTACATTTCAAATTACCGGGGTCACATATTAACTAGAAAAATTCTAGAAAAATATTTTCTAGCTTCGTATTGACGATACGGTCCTAACAAAACTAGTTTCGTCGAATTCTGAGGCCGTTGGAAAAATGGTCAATTTCCAGTCGATTAAAATCAACTAAAACCGGTCAAACGCGTTTTCCTTTGCCACGCTCACATATTGATTCGAAAAATTATGAAATTTGGAATCTAGCAATAACTTTACACTGCGGATCCAACAAAAGTGGTTTCGTCGAAATCCGAGGTCGTTTGCAAAATGTCCATTTTTAAGGGCCTGAATTCCATAGCGACTATTCAGAATTTTCAACTGGACATATCTTTTGATTCCCGCTATGAAATCTTGATCTTTCGGATTCGTTGGAAAGATATTGTCAATTAGATCCTAATATTTTTGGTTTCACTAAAATCCGGATTGTTTTGCACCCGGTACATTCAATTGAAATTTGAAATCGAATTATCGAACTACCGCGCCATTTTCAATTCTATTTTATAATTATATATAATTATTTATATTCTAACGACGACGTATATAATATATACGTCAAATTCTATTTAAAACAAATTTCTCGTCCATATTATTTAAAATAATTCATTTTAAATATTCAAAATTCGCTAAAACTGCCAAAATAAAATTTTTAAACTGGCCCATATTTTCGGGTTATTACAATACGTCTGATCCACGTGTATTTGAAATTTTAATATAATGGATAGATATAGAATTGCACTGTAGTCGTTCGGGGATAATTCTGATGATAGCGATCGCATCATCAGTATTTATGTTCGAGTGACGAAGGTGGGACGTCTATATATTTCCTATTGACTGGTGTGAGAACCAAAATTAGATAGGGCTTATTGTTGTGATTTGGCATCAAAAATCTGATTTTTATATATTGAATAGCGAAGTAAAAATTCGATTTTTATATATTGAATAGCGAAGTAAAAATTCGATTTCTATATATTGAATAGCGAAGTAAAAATTCGATTTCTATATATTGAATAGCAAAGTAAAAATTCGATTTTTATATATTGAATAACAAAGTAAAAATTCGATTTTAATATATTGAATAACGAAGTAAAAATTCGATTTTTATATATTGAATAGCAAAGTAAAAATTCGATTTTACTATATTGAATAGCGAAGTACAAATTCGATTTTTATATATTGAATAACGAAGTAAAAATGTGATTTTTATATATGTAGATAATACGGGCAGTGAAAAGTGACAAGAGGCAGAACGACGAAGATTTCTATAAAAGAAGAGTCGAGATGGTTGGATAGCTATCTGTGAGAATTTCTCACTATTCAATTTCTATTTCTAGTTATATATATATATATACTAGGATGCAAACGGTGTTTAGTAGCACCCGACACAATCGTCCACATACCATGGACTTGTTTGTTTGATTGCAAAAATTAGTTAGAGTATTTGATTGAAATTTGTTTGTTTGATGAAATGAAATTGGATTGATTGATGTGTGAATGGCGTGGGCCTTCACTAGACCGGGGATAAGGCTAGGCCTCGTCCCGTTTCTAGTATCGTGACGTTATGCCGCCGAAATTTTCTAAAATAAGTTATAAAAATAAAAATATCATTTTATTTAAAGAATGAACTGAATAGAAATTCATATGTTAAAATAAAATGTTTTATCGTTAAAAATATAATTTTTAACGTGAAGTGAATAAAATAAAATATTCATTTACAAACCGGACGGTTTGTTTATGTACACCTATTTGAAGGACATTGATTGGGTCGATAAATTTTACACATCGCCCAACTGCACAACTAAAATCTGTGTTTGATTGTTTGAAACCCCGCACGGGTGTTGGGATGAAATATGAAGTTCACTCATCCTGATTGATTAAATATGTCAATCGATTGATTGACAGGCTGTTATAAGCGTTAGATATCTATATTTGATGCTTATACAGTGTGGTGCACTTTGGTTGATGGTTGATTATTTTTCAATGCTATTGTATAAGTGTGATGTGTGAAAATCCATATAATTAACATTATATGGTGATTGATTGGGCCTCATTCCAATTTAGAGAATAAAGAATATTATAAAGTAAAGGTTCATGTGTTGACTGTACTCATTCGTGAGATTAGTCATGTGTTGAACATAATATTTTAACAATAAATTTTATATCTTTATCTCTATTAAATAAAGGTTCATGTGTTGACTGTACTCATCCGTTGAGATTAGTCATGTGTTGAACGAAATAATTTAACAAAAATAGTCACACGTGGACAATACTCATTCGTTGAGATTAATCGTGTGTTGACAAAAATAAATATTCATTTGTTGAATAGAGTAAAGGAATATATGAAGCCGTGTTGATTAGATTGACGCCATTTTGACGTGAACGATCTTTATATCGATTTTATTCATTTTGAAATGAATATTGAAAAGTAATTTTGAAATCGAATATTTTGAAATGAAATGAATATAAAACGATTTCGAAATGAAATGAATACAAAAAGATTTCGAAATGAAATGAATATAAAACGATTTCGAAATGAAATGAATTGAAAACGATTTCGAAATGAAATGAATTGAAAACGATTTCGAAATGAAATGAATTGAAAATGATTTCGAAATGAAATGAATTGAAAACGATTTCGAAATGAATTGAATTGAAAACGATTTCGAAATGAATTGAATTGAAAATGATTTCGAAATGAATTGAATAGAAAACCAATTTGAATTGAATCAAATAGAAAACGAATTCGAATTGAATTGAAAAAGAATTCGAATCGAACGGAAAACGAATTCAAATTTAATTAAAACGAATTGAAATGAATTCAAATTTAATTGAAATTTGAATTGAATAGAAATGAATTTTAAAACGAATTTATAAGGAAAAATTCAATTTTGATTTGAATTGAAATGGAAGTTGAAATTGTTTTTGAAACGAAATTAAAACGATTTATAAAATTCGTTTTAAATAGAAATCGACGAAATATATATTATATATATAATATAAAGGGCCTGAATAGAACGCGCCGCGCCGCGGCAGTTCGTGAATTTCGACCATTTATTTCAAACGAACATTACGGGAGATCCGACCGTCGGATTCTCCTAAAACCAGAACCGTTGGGTTCATATCGAAAAGAGCTTTCTAACGAATGTTAGAAATTTGAAATCTAACGGTTGGATTTAAAGATACGTCCAAATCAAATTCGGAAAAGGTCGGTGTAAGTGCAGTTCGATGGCCGTTGATGGAAGTCGACTGTACGGGCCTTGATAAAATTATTAAAAATAGTAATAATTTGTGTAAAATCATAAGAAAGGATTTGAGAAGAATTGGGATGAAAAACTCCATATTTGAAAAGATAAAAATAGATTTTTATAGAAATAAACTAGTTTTGAACTAGAATTATAATTCTATTTATTTTTAAATAAATAAATTGAATTTGAAAAGGGTTTTAAAAATAACCAGAATTTCCAATGATTGCATTAGAGTGGATTTGAATCGAAATTATCTTCGGAATATTTCGATGTTGGAATTCGTGATTATACAGATGTTGTTATGAAAATTTGAAAGAAATATATTTATATCGTTATTTCCAATACGACATTTGTTAGTTGTAGAATTTGATATTGAATATAAGCCGATATATTTTCTATTCAGAGCCTTGTATTGAATATCAAATGTGATTTGGGTTTGTCGTGAATGGTGTCTTCACTAACACTGTTCTTGAACCCAGTTGAGAAAAGATTAAATCTTTTTATTTTAGATTTAATGTAGGGTACCAATTAAATGATATTTAATTGGAATTGAATTGATATTGATTTTTGGGTTTATCGTGGACAGTGTTTTAAATAACACTCGTTCTTTAACCCGATAATTAATGAATGTGATTTTGGGTTTATCGTGAACTGTGTTTTAAATGACACTGATTCTTTAACCCAGTTAAAGATTAAAACTAAGTGGAGTTTTAATGAATCTTTAATTAGATTGAAAAGATCGAAAATGGAGTACCACCAGTTTTGCTCCAGGCGATAGTTAAATCTTTAATTAGATTTGAACGTGAAATGGTAATTGAATTTACCGATAACACCGTGGTGTTAGATATGAAGTATAACCAGTTTTACTTCATGGGATGAATAGGTTGGGATTGAGAAATTAAAACAAATGATTACTTCGGTAAGGTTCGCTAATCCCGACTAGTTTGAATTGATATTCAAAAATAGATTAAAGAATAAATTCAAGAAATTTATCTTGGATAAAATTAATGGGAACCTTTCCCTAAGAATGTGAAATTTAGAAACTAACTGTCGGTTAGCTAAGCAGAATGGTTTTCTGGATATTGATCTGATGTTGGTTTCGGCCTTCGGGGTTAATAATTGAGGAATTATTCTCTTGATTAATTTACGGTTAGTAACTAATGAATTGGAATGAGGCGTATGTTGTGTTTATTAACATTTATTTTTAATATACGTGGGTTGTTCGGAAAGGCCGGGTTTATACCCATTCTGAATAACCGATTCAACGATATGTCGAAGATGAAGACGATGGTTGAAGACTGGAAGTCTTCACATCGTTTGGATAATTACCGACGATCCTGATTGGGGTGTACACCCAAGAGGATGGAAATAGTTGGTGGTCGTCCCGACGTACTTGGAGATGGATGGATATGCGAGGAAAGTGCCTCCGGTTTCGTTCAAACCCAGAACGGACTTGTAAATGGATAGTGTGTCTGATGTTGTATTCCTTTATACTGTATTGGTGATCTCTGCTAAATATATATCTGTTTGGTGGCAGAGAATTTATTCTCTTGCTATACACCCTTCTCTGAGACGTACGAGCCTAGAGGTTATATATAGGCAGAAATCAGTGGTACAGTATGGACTGACAATGTGGCATGCTGGGTTGCATGGATCAAGGCTTTTGTTGAAAAGCAAAGTCTTGTGGTTGATGATCAAAGCACGGCCTTGTGTGCCGTAGCTTTGTGTAACGTTGATTCGCGAGTATCACACCCGGTATGAACTAAAAACGGGAGACGGACCTCAGGGAGGACATGCGTTTCTTTCTAGTTAGGAGTGGTGTCAGTGCTTGAACTGGCTGACGAGTTTGACTCATGTGGATGTTGCTTATTATTACTTGCTGAAAAGCGAGGCGCCTCGTGATATCGGTTTCGGCCGATGCTTCTGGTCGGCTGACGGGCCAGGCTTACGCCCCAAAGGGCGGGGAAACGTAGTTGTGACGGCCCGCCTCGCACCAGCCTGCATTTCCTCCAAAAGTGCGCTGTACACATGCCCGACTATCACAAGACGGTCGTCAGAAGAAAGGAAAGAAAGGAACGAACTAATCAAAGAACCTGTAGAATGTCTCACAGCGCATGGGATAAAATATAATAATAACATACTTGACATAAAACAGGCGAGACAGTGCTAAGCTGATAACTAATAATCAATGCCAACATCAAAGCAGCGGAAATCCAAATACAGCTTATTACAACTTTCCAAATTTACTGTCTCTAAACAAAAGAAAGCTAAAATAGAAGATACACCAACAATGCCCAAGCAGTGATCTTCAACAACACAGGGAGAATATTATGTATATAGTACGTGGAAGCCTCCTGCTCGTCTCCGGTTCATCTACCCGTGCATCACCAGCTAACCTGTCTCTAGTCTGCTCGTGTGAGCACCCAGAGTAATAAGAAGAGACATAAAAATCTGGGTCAGACATAAAGCCTGGTATGAGCGATAAGCATCTAAACAGAATAATAACAGGTATACTAAGCCATACCTGAACCTGGACCTGCAATCAAAGAGTTAGTACCACATACCGTACAATACTCCAAGGTGCCAATAATAAATAGTGTAAGAATACGGGGGTGGGGTGTGCCTGTCACAATGATAGTAAACCAATCATCCATAGCAACCATCCTCACATCTCTCACTCAGTGCGTAAAGCGTACGACATCTACCACTTTGGAACACTAGACAAACTGAGGTAACGACGAATCCCGACTTGTAGAAACCCTGCTGTGACCAAGCCAAACACTTGGAGTCATGACCAAACATTTCAATGACCCACTTCATTGGTCATAGCCCTTGGTTCTACCAATGCCATAATGGCCCTGAATCCGCCTTCGTGCCTCCTACCATAGTGGTCCAAAGCTATAGACGTCGATAACTCCTTGGCACGCGTCCCGCAGCAAAGCCCAATCATGAAGTGAACTCGTTGATTCCCATCTGAATCTTAAGCTCTAACTTCTCATTTGGACTTCCTTTGCATCTCGGGTTTGGTTGAATTGGAGTGGGTCTTCAGAAAAGTTGTCGTGCAGTAGCAGCTCTAGAATTCGGTTCGGTTCAGTCACCCATGCTCGGTTCGGTTCAGTCACCCATGCTCGGTTCGGTTCGGAGTGCCGCCTTCCTCTGGGTTCGGGTCCTTCTCCTTGTCTTCTTTCATTCGATTCGGGTCGGGCACTTCGCTCCGGGTCGGGTCGGGGTCCTCCTCCAGGTCGGGTCGGGTGTCCTTCCCTCCAGCGCTCCAATCCCTAGCTTATTTCTTCACGTATTCCGATCCGATCCCTCCTTGCCATCTGATCCGCGTGGCTTCCCCTCTTGCTTCTCCCGAGTGTTTGCTTCCGATCCGAGCCCTGCATCTCCAAGTCGATCCGATCTGGCCTCCAATCACTCTTCCGATCCGATCCGCTCCGCTCCCTAGCTTACTCCGATCCGATCCCCTTGTCCACCCCAACTCTAAGTGAACAGCCTTCCTTTTTGCCAAGCCTTCTCCAGCGACAAGTTCCAATCCAGTTCGAATCCCCTTGGTCAGTTCAAAAATCCGATCCGACCCCCTTTCTCCGATCCGAACCGGTTCGGAACCTGCACACTTCTGCAATTTTCCAGCAAGCTTTCTACGCCATTCGACGACGTTTTCGAGCAATTTAACTATTCTAATCAATCATGAAACATGCCACAGAGTCATAGCAACATGTAATAGCAACCACAAACAACAACCAACAATTCAAATGAATCAAAATGGATCAAAAGTAGCTAAAACTTCATATTTTCCCTTAAGCACTCTTAATCATGTTTAGGCATACAATTAACAAAACACATCGAAATTATCTCAAATTTCTAACAGAGCCTTAAAACATTATTTTAGAATTTTAAGAATTTTTCCAGAATTTATTTACGTATAAATTCGCTAATCTTCACTAATTACCCTTAATCACCGTAATTAGTGCAAAAACTATGCAAATCACTCACCTTGGCCACAAATGAAATTCTCAGAACTGAAACTCCTCTGATTTGGGGCGAATACTGATGTCTAACAACGGCTCTAACCTTGCTTTGGTGCTTTTTCTCCTTAATTTGGTGTTGCTAAGCCTAATCTTCAATTAGAGAGTGATTTGGGGTGTTTTAGATGTAGGAAGCCATTACTAAGGTCTCAAGGAGGTTTGTGGCGGCTCAAAACTGAAATGAAAGTGATAACCTAACCCTAATCAGACCTCCTAAACCTCTAAACCCGAAATTCCCCTTGGGCATAGCTGCTAATCACCCGGTTAAGCCCAATTAAGCTGTTTTTCACCATCTGAAACTTGTTTCAGCCATATCTCCCAAACGGTGAGTCCGTTTGGCTAATGTGACCACTCTACGGAAAGAGAAATCATCATCCGGAGCCAATGGAAGTGGTTTCAGGTCAAAACTCCTATCCAGTCAAAAGTTATGGCCAAAACAGTGCCAACTAGGGGTAAAATGGTCATTTAAAAATCGGGAAAAATCATGAACATGGGAAATGACCCCAATAGTCGTCCCCCAAAGTTACATGACCATACGACTTCGTATGTGAAAGAAATAAATATTCTACGATCCTATGATGCGTAGAATGCGGGTCGTTACACTCTCCCCCCCTTAAGAAATTTCGTCCCCGAAATTCCTTAACCCAAAACATACAAAGGATCCCGCATGCCTAACAACCACATATAACAATCAAACATGCAAAACAAGCAAACAAGCCTATCCTAGCATGCGGAAAAACTAAATCGAAGTCAAAATCTTACCAGACAAAGAGTTCTGGATACTTCTTCCTTACGTCCTCCTCTGTTTCCCAAGTACAATCACTCTCGTCCTCGCTCCACTGTACCTTGACTAGCTTCACCGCCTTCCTTCGAAGTTGCTTCATGTCGTACTCGACAATACGGGCTGGCTTGCGGTTCCCAACCGCCTCGGGTTCTAGTTCGAAGTCCTCTAACTGATCAGGTGAAATAGTCATATCTGAGTCGTGAACGAACTTCCTTAGTTGGGAAACATGAAATACGTTATGAACTCCCGCCATCTTCTCTGGTAAGTCAATTCTATATGCCAAATTCCCGACTAATTCAAGAACAGGGAATGGGCCAACAAATCTTGGTGCCAACTTGCCTCTCCTGCCAAATCGTATTACGCTCTTCAGCGGAGAAATCTTGACAAACACCAAGTCGCCAACGGAGAAATTTAAGTCTCTTCTTCTCTTATCAGCATAACTCTTCTGTCTATCTTGGGCAACCTTCATTCGTTGTTGAATGGTCTTGATTTTATCTGAAGTTTCCCTCACCACATCTGGTCCAAGCATAAACTTCTCGCCAGTCTCTATCCAACATGATGGTGAGTTGCACGGTCTTCCATACAAAGCTTCAAATGGGGCCATACCGATACTGGATTGGTAGCTATTATTATATGCAAACTCTACTAGATGCAAATGGTCATCCCATGATCCACCAAAATCCAATATACATGCTCTCAAGAGATCTTCCAAAATACGGTTCACCCTCTCCGTCTGACCGTCGGTCTGAGGATGATATGCGGTACTGAGATGTAACTCTGACCCTAGGGCCTCTTGTAAGCTCTTCCAAAACCCACTAGTAAACAACGGGTCTCGGTCGCTCACAATGCCTTTAGGTACTCCATGAAATCTCACTACCCACTTCATATACAATTCTGCTAACTTAGCTGCCGTTCTTGTCGATTTGACTGGTATAAACCTTGCACTTTTAGTCAGTCGGTCTACAATCACCCAAATGCTATCATATCCCGATCTAGTCCTTGGTAAACCATCGATGAAATCCATCGAGACTTGCTCCCATTTCCATTCGGGAATTTCTAATGGCTGTAACAAACCACTAGGCTTCTTTTGCTCGGCTTTAACTAGCTGGCAATTCATGCATTTGGATATAAACTTCCCAACGTCTCTTTTCATTCCTTCCCAGTAGTAAGTCTGCTTCATATCTCGATACATCTTGTTACCACCGGGGTGTATAGTCAACTTTGAGTGATGACATTCTCTAAGCACTTCATCCCTCAATCCATTGACATTGGGTACGACAAGCTTTCCATTCTTCCTAAGCCATCCATCTCGATCAAGCCCATACTTGTTCACCTCCTCATCGATACCCATCTCTAACTTGGAGATGATTTCCAATAGGTTAGGATCGTCCCTCTGACTAGAGCCGATCCGCTCAATCAAAGTGGGTCTGATCGTCAAACTTGCTAACATTTCTGGATCCAATTCGCACTTTGGTCTGAAATCAAACCCCGCGATAAACTCCAGTTGCTTCCATTCAAGGAACATAGCCCCTAAGCTGGCATGTCTTCTGCTCAATGCATCAGCCACCGCATTGCCCTTTCCTGGTGTGTATGCGATGTCAAAATCATAGGAAGCTAAGAACTCTAACCATCTCTGCTGACGGAGATTTAAATCCTTCTGGGAGAATAGATATTTTAACGACTTATGATCTGTAAATAGCTCAAATCTTTCTCCCAAGAGATAGTGCCTCCACATCTTTAACGCGAATACGATCGCTGCCAATTCTAAATCATGGGTAGGGTACCTTCTCTCGTGCGGTTTCAATTGCCGACTTGCATAAGCTACAGCCCTACCGCCTTGCATCAATACAACACCCAGTCCGGTACCACAGGCATCCGTGTATACCGTCATCTCTTCATCCCCCTTAGGAACGACTAACACTGGTGCGCTTGTCAACTTGTCCTTTAGACTTCTGAATGCATTCCCGCACCTTTCATCCCAAACAAAAGCTTGATTCTTCTTGGTCAACTGGGTCAATGGTGCTGCTATCTTGGAGAAACCTTGGATAAACTTACGATAATATCCAGCTAATCCCAAGAAACTTCTTACATCTGTTGCATTCTTGGGCGTAGGCCAATCTTGTACCGTAGCCACCTTTGCTGGGTCCACGGCAATACCACTCTCTGATACAACATGGCCCAAGAACCTCACTTCCCTCTTCCAGAAGTGACACTTAGAAAACTTTGCTTTCAATTGGTGTTTTCTCAACACCTCCATCGCTACTCTTAAATGTTCCTTGTGTTCTTCCTCTGTCCTCGAATAGACCAAAATATCATCAACGAACACAAGGACAAACTTATTCAACTGATCTCTGAATACCCTATTCATAAGATCTACAAAATATGCTGGGGCATTGGTCAGCCCGAATGGCATGACCAACCACTCATAAAACCCAGACGGCGTTCGAAATGCCGTTTTAGCTATACTCTCAGCTTCCACTCTAAGCTGATGAAAACCTGTCGCGAGATCCAACTGAGAAAATACTCTCGCGCCACTCAACTGATCAAACAAATCATCTATCCGCGGTAGAGGATACTTGTTCTTCCTCGTCACTTTATTCAACTCGCGGTAGTCTACACACAAACGAAGGGAACCATCCGCCTTGGTAGCAAACACAACCGGTGCTCCCCATTCAGAAACACTCCTTCTGATAAATCCCTTCTTCAAAAGATCGCTGACTTGCACCTCGAGCTCTCGCTGCTCCCTTGGTGCCATACGACGAAGTGGCATCACTATAGGTCTGGCATCCTTTACCAAATCAATACGAAACTCAATCTCTCGGTGTGGTGGAAGTCCGGTCACTTCTTCGAAAACATCCGGATACTGGCCAACCACGGGCAAACCTGACAACTCACTATGCGGAATGTCGAGGGAGTTTAGAAAACTAGCCAATACCCCCTTACTGGGTAGACCACCAAACACTATCCTCCGCCCATCATCCGCTCTAGCTGTCACCAACAAGCCCTCACAGTCTACCACCACCCCGTATCTTTGGAGCCAATCTACTCCCAAAATAATGCCAAACCCAGTAAAGCCCAAAACAAAGCAATCACAAACAAACATGCATCCATGACTCGATAGAACCACATTACGACAAATCATGCTAAGACTAGTCGAACCACCAATCGGGTTCGTCACTACTAAAGGCCTATCGACAATCTCGGGCTCCAATCCCAACCTATCTACCAGGTCACTAGATATGAAAGAACTGGAAGCTCCGGTATCAAACAAAACTCTAACGGGAACATCATAAATAGAAAGCATACCTTGAATGACGACACTCTTTCCCTTCTCCGCCGCAGTTGGGGCATTCGACGAAGAAGGAATAGCATTGAGAGCATATGCTTTCACCATCTGCTTTTCCTTAGGGGGCTGTGGACACTTGTCCTTGTGATGTCCCAATTGGCCACAATTGAAGCACTTCCTATCCGCTGGCTTGGCCCGACAATTACTAGCATAATGGCCCTTCTTACCACAGCTGAAGCACTCCACATCTTGCTTATTCTTTTTCTTCTGGCTATCCTTAACCTGATTCTGCTTTCTCTTATTCTGGGAGCCACCTTTGCCTCCACCACTAGCTTGTGGCTTTGGCTCATCTGCGGATGCAACCTCAGTCTTCGACTTGGGGTAGAGACTTTCTGATCTTAACGCTTTCCCCACAATCGATTCAAACGTCTCATCGATGTGGTTAATAAGTTTTTCCCCCAAGTACTGATCCAAACCAGTTATGAATTTCTCATTCTTTTTCTCGGCAGTATCTATAAGAGATAACCCATACTTTGACAAAGTGTCGAATTCAGCAATATAATCAGAAACTGCCCTTCCATTCTGCTTGAGTTCCAAGAACCTCTTGAACAACACTGACTTCTGGGCCGCTGGAATGAACTTCTCGCTAAAGCGAGCCTTGAACTGAACCCAAGTAATCTGGTCTTCGGGAGTAGCTGCTTTTATAGCATTCCACCAATTCATTGCCCGCCCTTGCAGCTGACGGGACGCTAGCTTTCTTTTCATCGCATCCTCGATACCCAAATCCTCGAAAATACGTTCGCAACTATCCAACCAATCTTGAACATCCGTAGCCGACTCCGTTCCGTGGAACGGCTTCCCACCAAGACTAGTATAGTCCTTATTCAGCTTGGCGAAGTCGACTCTTGGTGCCTGCACTATTGGACCACCACCATTTCCACCATTGGGAGCTGCCCTATGTACATCTCTAAGCATCTCTCTCATGAGGTCAGTAAACATCGTCCTCATGTCAGCAGCATTCCCATTATTAGCTCCCCTACCAGCACCTCTAGTATCTCGGCTCATCGTCAATCTGAAAAAGGAAATGATTAACGACTCCATAGTGGTGCTAGTGCAGTACGACTTCATCCTTATACTACTAATAGTATATATATATAGCTTTTAAAAACCAAAGTAATCACAAATACGCTCTCTCGTATACGTATATTATCTCTCCCTGATAACTTCCCTAGGTTAACTACGCAACCTAGAGCTCTGATACCAAGTGTGACGGCCCGCCTCGCACCAGCCTGCATTTCCTCCAAAAGTGCGCTGTACACATGCCCGACTAGCACAAGACGGTCGTCAGAAGAAAGGAAAGAAGGGAACGAACTAATCAAAGAACCTGTAGAATGTCTCACAGCGCATGGGATAAAATATAATAACAACATACTTGACATAAAACAGGCGAGACAGTGCATAAGCTGATAACTAATAATCAATGCCAACATCAAAGCAGCGGAAATCCAAATACAGCTTGTTACAACTTTCCAAATTTACTGTCTCTAAACAAAAGAAAGCTAAAATAGAAGATACACCAACAATGCCCAAGCAGTGATCTTCAACAACACAGGGAGAATATTATGTATATAGTACGTGGAAGCCTCCTGCTCGTCTCCGGTTCATCTACCCGTGCATCACCAGCTAACCTGTCTCTAGTCTGCTCGTGTGAGCACCCAGAGTAATAAGAAGAGACATAAAACTCTGGGTCAGACATAAAGCCTGGTATGAGCGATAAGCATCTAAACAGAATAATAACAGGTATACTAAGCCATACCTGAACCTGGACCTGCAATCAAAGAGTTAGTACCACATACCGTACAATACTCCAAGGTGCCAATAATAAATAGTGTAAGAATACGGGGGTGGGGTGTGCCTGTCACAATGATAGTAAACCAATCATCCATAGCAACCATCCTCACATCTCTCACTCAGTGCGTAAAGCGTACGACATCTACCACTTTGGAACACTAGACAAACTGAGGTAACGACGAATCCCGACTTGTAGAAACCCTGCTGTGACCAAGCCAAACACTTGGAGTCATGACCAAACATTTCAATGACCCACTTCATTGGTCATAGCCCTTGGTTCTACCAATGCCATAATGGCCCTGAATCCGCCTTCGTGCCTCCTACCATAGTGGTCCAAAGCTATAGACGTCGATAACTCCTTGGCACGCGTCCCGCAGCAAAGCCCAATCATGAAGTGAACTCGTTGATTCCCATCTGAATCTTAAGCTCTAACTTCTCATTTGGACTTCCTTTGCATCTCGGGTTTGGTTGAATTGGAGTGGGTCTTCAGAAAAGTTGTCATGCAGTAGCAGCTCTAGAATTCGGTTCGGTTCAGTCACCCATGCTCGGTTCGGTTCAGTCACCCATGCTCGGTTCGGTTCGGAGTGCCACCTTCCTCTGGGTTCGGGTCCTTCTCCTTGTCTTCTTTCATTCGATTCGGGTCGGGCACTTCGCTCCGGGTCGGGTCGGGGTCCTCCTCCAGGTCGGGTCGGGTGTCCTTCCCTCCAGCGCTCCAATCCCTAGCTTATTTCTTCACGTATTCCGATCCGATCCCTCCTTGCCATCTGATCCGCGTGGCTTCCCCTCTTGCTTCTCCCGAGTGTTTGCTTCCGATCCGAGCCCTGCATCTCCAAGTCGATCCGATCTGGCCTCCAATCACTCTTCTGATCCGATCCGCTCCGCTCCCTAGCTTACTCCGATCCGATCCCCTTGTCCACCCCAACTCTAAGTGAACAGCCTTCCTTTTTGCCAAGCCTTCTCCAGCGACAAGTTCCAATCCAGTTCGAATCCCCTTGGTCAGTTCACAAATCCGATCCGACCCCCTTTCTCCGATCCGAACCGGTTCGGAACCTGCACACTTCTGCAATTTTCCAGCAAGCTTTCTACGCCATTCGACGACGTTTTCGAGCAATTTAACTATTCTAATCAATCATGAAACATGCCACAGAGTCATAGCAACATGTAATAGCAACCACAAACAACAACCAACAATTCAAATGAATCAAAATGGATCAAAAGTAGCTAAAACTTCATATTTTCCCTTAAGCACTCTTAATCATGTTTAGGCATACAATTAACAAAACACATCGAAATTATCTCAAATTTCTAACAGAGCCTTAAAACATTATTTTAGAATTTTAAGAATTTTTCCAGAATTTATTTACGTATAAATTCGCTAATCTTCACTAATTACCCTTAATCACCGTAATTAGTGCAAAAACTATGCAAATCACTCACCTTGGCCACAAATGAAATTCTCAGAACTGAAACTCCTCTGATTTGGGGCGAATACTGATGTCTAACAGCGGCTCTAACCTTGCTTTGGTGCTTTTTCTCCTTAATTTGGTGTTGCTAAGCCTAATCTTCAATTAGAGAGTGATTTGGGGTGTTTTAGATGTAGGAAGCCATTACTAAGGTCTCAAGGAGGTTTGTGGCGGCTCAAAACTGAAATGAAAGTGATAACTTAACCCTAATCAGACCTCCTAAACCTCTAAACCCGAAATTCCCCTTGGGCCTAGCTGCTAATCACCCGGTTAAGCCCAATTAAGCTGTTTTTCACCATCTGAAACTTGTTTCAGCCATATCTCCCAAACGGTGAGTCCGTTTGGCTAATGTGACCACTCTACGGAAAGAGAAACCATCATCCGGAGCCAATGGAAATGGTTTCAGGTCAAAACTCCTATCCAGTCAAAAGTTATGGCCAAAACAGTGCCAACTAGGGGTAAAATGGTCATTTAAAAATCGGGAAAAATCATGAACATGGGAAATGACCCCAATAGTCATCCCCCAAAGTTACATGACCATACGACTTCGTATGTGAAAGAAATAAATATTCTACGATCCTATGATGCGTAGAATGCGGGTCGTTACATAGTGTTCAGGCATAATAATCCACATCGGTGGACCGGCCCTGACGATCCAAGGGGCAGTAGCGGCTATTCCTGAGGCTCGGGCTAGAGAGTCTCGAATCGGTTGAGGACTATCTTTAGCCTCGGTTCATACCATAAATGATAACCCAACTTCCAATACGACATTGCGGTTTTGATTGTAAACCTATATATGGCGACATAGTGGCATGGGACGCTCATGTCGCCTATGATTGATACTTATGATTTGAAGATTGTTTTATACACTATACACTGATAATAGTATCAAATGATTTGTTTTAAACGTATCAAGCATTCTTGGCTATTATAAGGTAAAAACCCAATCCTCCGGCTTGCGTTGCATTGTGTGATGGGAACTGGGTCTTATAATAGCTTCATTTTTCTTTACTTAGCAATGCGTTGTTGTTTTATGCACTGGTGTTCTTGGGAGGAAACCCGTTCCGCGTAAGCGGCGTGGTCCCTTGAATTACCTAACTTTAAAATAAAGATTAATAACTGTTTTAGTTCTCACACCAGTCACATGACTGACCTGGAGTTTATTGTTTTAACCTAAACTCTGGGTGCCCCTATTTTGACATGGGCAGCTAGTAGTTTTGGTTTTGCAGATTTATATTCGCAGGATCCTGGTTTACAGCTGGAACGATATCCGGAAAGCTTGTATCCGTATATCCATTTCTAGTTGTGTATTGTATTATTTTCCGCTGCTATGTATTTAAATGTAATTTAAATCTCTGATATTTCTGTGTAATATTTATTCATTTATACTCTGTATATTCTTGTATTCTGGTGCATTGTTGTAATATACAATGAAATGTTCTTCCGTATGTATTCTGTTGTGGCTTGTTCTCGAACTATCCGCGCTTTCCTTTACGGGGAAGTTACGGGTTTTCACACTTATCAGAATTGGTAATTTGTTTAATCCCATTAGTTGTAATATATATATATATATGTATGTATGTATGTATGTATGTATGTATAGATCGAGATGTCGAATTTAAGAAAAAGGGGAAAAAGGTTTAGAAGAACATAACGACATTTTCTGTGGTAAAGGAAATGGACAGTTGGGCATATATTTACATACACTAAAGCAAATAAAATAGTTTTTTTATAATAAAATTAAGAATAAATATAATGTTTTAAACATATTGGAAGATTAGAAGTTTATTAACCATTTCAATAATTATTTTTAAATAGGCCAAGAAATGCCAAGTACTGAATCAATAAACTCATTTTATATACGCGATTGTTATTTGATAGTTAAATCACCTACTATAAAACCTGACCAATACGATTGTTGGTACGGAAAGACCGAGATCGAATTTATATTCGAAACCATTCCGAAGAGCAAATACGCGAAGATGCTGATTGAAGATGGAGCAATTGAAGACTGTGGATCTTCATAAGCGGAAGGATTACTTGTCGAATATCCTCTGTGTTACAACGTAGAGGTATTCTGACGTGATTCGGTCGTGGTTGAGATTTTGCGGATTGCAAGGACTACTCGCTACTGATCCTTTGGGCGATTCCTATATAAGGATGCAGTTGAAGGGTGCCTTCGTTTCATCCTGTTCCTGGATGACTTGTATGGACGAATGTCTGACAGAGTATTTCGCAAAAACCACGTACGTTGATTTTTACAAATATACCGAGTTGGTGGCGAAGAGGGGCACTTCTTTAATAGCCGAAGTATATTTGTTGACGTCAATTAGTGATTTGACGGATCTGACAATGTGTAACGTCCCGCATTTTTATCGGTTTGTATTTGAATATTTAAATCGATTTAACTATTGAATTTGTGATATAAGTGGATTTATGTATTAATTAAAACGAAGTTGAATGTATAAAAATATATATTAAATATAATCGAGCCTGTAATATGGCGGTAGTTTGTAATTTAACGTTCTAAACTTCAGCTGAGTGTACAGGACCCGTTATTAGTCGGATTTCTTCCAAACAAAAAACGTTGGAATCCGTTAAACTATATATTTCTAACAAAAGTGAAAAATCAAGATTTCGCATTATAGAATACGAGATATGTCCAAATCAAATATTCAAATAGTCGTTGTAGAATCGTTTATCGACCGTAACGGTTTATTCGATATAACTAGACATCAGTTTTGAATTTAGATAAGGTTCTTTTGAGACGTAGAGATAACTTAATTTTTAAAATTTTACTGTAATTTTCAATTAATTAAATACACAACTTTTTATTTGGAGTATTTTGCACCCTATATTGATAATTTTGGGTTTCACAATATGAGTTAAACTACCGATATTATTATATTTTCGGGATCGTGGCACCTCGCTGAACACGACTGTATTTTTATTTTTGTCCATAGCAGTCCAGGGTAACCAAATAAAATTATTTCACATATTACTGAAATAAAATAAACAACCTAGGTATTTTCCCCGGAAAACTATAAATAAATTAAATATACATATGATACCTTAACAACCAAGAAATTGTACCACATCCTTTCGCAACGTTCCTATATCTGCAAGCCTAAGTTATGTAGCCCATCTCCTCTGCCATGTATAATCTCATCAATAGCCAACCTACTATTTTTTAACAGTCCCCTCATATTTCCTATTACTTGCGCAAGAAGGATTTTCATATATTTATTTAAGTACACTCTGTTACATCACTTGTACCTTCTTTTATTTTTACTTTTTTTCATGTCGAAGACTTCATACCTTCGAACAGCTATCACCTATACCATTATGGCAAAACAATGGAGTAGTCTTACCCTAATCTACAGCTACTCCATGGTACACACGTTTTGAAAACAAAATAAACATACCTCTCACGTCCCTGCTTCTTATACCTGCTTCTGGAAAACTTCCACTGTGTGTTAATGGCGAAAAACAAAGTAAATTAAACAGTCATCTTTTCTTTTTCTCCTGTAGTGAGCACCGTTAGATTAGGATTCAAAGCAGTACATCAAAATAGAGCTTCTTGCGGGTTATTTTCATTTGAGTGAAAAGTCGTGATGGACTGGGTAGTGAGCACGTGGCTGTACATGCGCGTGCAAACTCATGAATGGAAAATATGGCAGCGGCCATTGTGTTTGTGGAGGGAGCAGGCATCATTTATCAAAGGAGAGGGGAAGTATAAGAGAGGGTAGTTACCGCGTGAGTTCACGCATGGGAGTAGATGTTGGGAAGGGGCGTAACGGCATGGAGTTGGCTGTTAAAATAGTTGAAGGGGATATTTATGGTGAAGCAGGTAGACAGGGTGGACCACACATTGGTGCAGGTGGCGTGAGCAGGTGGAAGAGTTGGGTAAAAGGAAATGAATTTGGGAACGAAATGGAGAAAATGTGTAATCTGTAGTGCTATCATTAATAATGTAAAGGGTAACAAAAACGAGGGATTGGTTGCTAATCTGGTATGAACAGATTGAAGAACAACACAATTTCCTGAGTGATGTGGTATAATGGGGAATGGCTTTTGACTTGAGAAGAAAATGAGTTGGGGTTTAAAATGTTTGTTTTGAAACTGACGTTAGTAGTAAGGAGTGGAAGTCCAACTGTATCGCTAGAGAAGTCAGGTTCATTTTTGGAGTCGGTGGTGAAATGGATTAGCAGCGTCTGGTGATCATGGTTATTAAGTAAATGACGTGATTAGGAAAGAAAGATTTGTGGGATCTTTACTTTGATTTTACGTTGATTTTGGAAGGATGTTGGAAGTAAAAAAATTCGGCAGTTGATATGAAGCTTGCGAAAAAACTGGTGGTGGATGAAGCTAGTGAAGAAACAACAAGTAGAGCGAAAAATACAAGGAAACATGATGAAGAATTCACGTTTGATTATAAATTGATGCTTAAAAAATAATGTTGTATGAAGTTGGGTGTAAGTAAGGTGATATGAATGGAGAGTAATGAAAGTAACGGTGAAGCCGAGTGGATGAAACACACTTTAAATTTCCAAACCGGAAGGGAGTAAAAGAAAAAGGTATAATCTGCGAAATAGTGTAATGGTATGCGGACGGGCTGTTCTTCTTGGTTTCGGTGGAGGGGATTCCCACAGGCGCAGATCCAAACTGACACAAATCGTTATTTAATGGTTAATGCTTAAAGGTGAGTAAATTCACTAACTCTGATCTATTTTAAAATATTATAATTATATTTTAATAATGGTTGAATGCTGTGTGATGGTCGTTTAGGTAGATTACAAGTAAATTGATTGAAATATATATATATATATATATATCGTTGCATATATGTACACATCATTGGTTGGATACTGATTTCGTCTATTATTATATTCCCTGGTATGGAATTAGTGTTGATTGTGTTGACTAACATCTGTGGATGCAGGAAACCGGTTGGAGGAATCCAACCGAATTCCTCAATATCTATGTGTACTGTTTGTTTTATATTTTTATATATGCACCGTTTGAACCCAAAATGACATTTAAACCCTGTATGGATATTGATTAAATCAATAGACGATACTGATTAAGAAAATGGCAGCAACCGACCATAAATCCATCGTTTGGTTAAGAAATTGATTTGCCGGTAGGAGAATCAACGAAGTTGGTTATAAAAATATATTTTTAAAATTAACGCGAGGTTTAAATTAAAATAACGGTTCTATTTTAAATTAGTGTTTTATAGTTCGTTTATTAAAGTAAATATAAACGATTGTTTGATATTTAAATAAGTTATAAAGCTGTAACCATCATGCGTGTAAATATTTGGAGACAAATGGTTAAGTAATCTAACGGTAAGAAGTAATTAGAATCTATTAACGAATAACTGATGGTTTGAAGTTGATTAAATCATCTGTTTATTGAAAATTGATTATTAAATTAATTGGTCTTCAATTAACCTAATGAAAATAGTTTAGAAATAAATTAATCAAATTAATAAGATTTAATTAACTTTTTAATTAATGAAGTTTATATAATTATTGAACTAGTATAAAGAGTAATGTTTAATAATGGATTTGCCTAAGGAAGACGAAGCGAAGAGAAATGTTTAATAATGGATTTGTATAAGGAAGATGAAGCGAAGAGTAAATGACTTATGTAAATAATTATAAACAACTGAGCTATCAAAATAAGGATATGGCATCATAAAACCATATTTAAAATAAAGCGAGAAATAAAGTTTAATTGATATTATTAGTAATAAGGAGTTTACAGTTACGGAATTATATCTGTTCTAAGGTAAGAACATCGTCGATCAAGGTCTGAGAGGTAAATAAAATACCCCAACTTGAACGGCTTCACTATTACCGAGGAATGGTATCAGTTTAGAACAGAAAGAGATGTCCGGATTAGTTATAAAGGAGATATTACAGAGTATTGCAAGTTTTTGAATTATAACGATAAATTTACATTGTGACCAAGATTAAGCGTGATTTTTGCATATAGCACTATTCCCTAGGGAATGGGAACAGTTTGGTTTGAAATCCACTTATTCTAAGTAATAAGAAAGTAACGGTGTTTTTCCAAAGAAGTGTAGAAATGCTATGTTGGGTTGGGAACAAAGACGAATAATTGAGATTTAATATATTTCCTGTATTAAATGGAAATCTTCAAGTGTGGAAATTGATAAAACATTAATGATAAAATATGTCATTAGACATTGGTTTTGGGTCATATAAGAAATTATAATCAAATATTGAATAAATTATATTTATATATATTACTATTTCCGAAGTAAAGGAAGGCTAAAGGAGTTTTGAAATATGATGTAATACCTCCGAGAAAAGGGAAATAAACAAGAGTTTATAAAAATATAGGAAGCTAGAAAATAAATATTTATATATATATAAAGAGGCAGTAATTGTGTGGTGATTATTTGTACGTTTGAATGAAATGTTTGTTTTTACTTCAAAGGTTAAATAACCGACTATCGAAGTGTTTTGACCTTCGTTGTCAATACGGAGAGACCGGTTGGATATAATATCCGAAAACCACTCTGTATAGGCATAAGCATTGCGAATTAGATTATGCTAAAGACAATTGAAGACGGAGTGAAATGCAAGGGTCGTTCTGTTCCAGAATTGTGCTTTCTGTTTGTCCGGTCCCAGGACAACTCGTATGGACGAGTGTCTGACAGAGTATACCTAACAAATCACATACAATTGATCTCTTAAAGGTATTACGTCTGGTGGTGGAGGAATTCGTTCCTCTTAGCTTTTATACCCGTGATATTTTTGGAAATCGATTAGTGAATTGACGGGTTTGACGATGTGACATTCAAAGTGAATGGTGACGAGATGTTCTGGAGCGATTATAACCTCAAGCCTCACAACCGGGAAATGACAAAAATCGGGCAGGTAGCATGGCTATGTGGGTCATTCCCATTAGGGTGTATTGTCACCATCTAGAGAAAATTCGTATTTGTTCTTCTTTTGTTTCTGTATCTTCGGATAATGGTTATGTGGGCCCAACAGTAGGTGGCAATATATTCTATACGCTCAAGAGAAATGAGTGGTCGGTCATGTGTGGGCCGGGTTGCATGACGTTCTTGTTGAATCCAGTGTATTCCTCCCTAGAGATACACTTGGCAGGTGGTTCCATACCTTGTCATAGTTGGAATCCAATCTCCAATAAGCGCTGCGGTTTTGATTATATACTATACATGTGGAGCGTGAGATGCAAGCGTTTCGCTAGATTCTATTTATTTGTATTTAGTCATTATCATAATATTAGATAAGATATAATTTCAAAATGTTTGGGTTATGGTAAGGTAAAAACTGTCCATGTTTATGTGTGACTGGTCTTACTATTATCTTTTTGTTTCAAAAGGATTTTCAAAGTTAGACGATATGGTTGGAATTTACTCACACCAGTCCCATAACTGACCCAGAGTTTATGTTGTTTGTTTTCCCTAATCTCTTGGGTGCCCAAATTTGTACAGACAGTCAAGTGTTTCAGGCTTTTACAAATACACTTGGAGGAGCTCAAAGTAGGAGACTTCACTGTTAGTTATATAGAGATTATTTCCGTTGTGATGTATATGAGTTAGACTCTGATATGGTATGTATATACAAATTCAGTTTTTTATTTTAAAGATATGTTGTATACTAAGTTTTATTCGTTCTGCTGTGAGATTCGTGTTTACTCTGATTCCGTTTAGTTATGTTCTTCTTCTTCTTCTATTCTGTTAGTTCTTTCTTATCTTTCTCATCCTCTAATTTCTTTCTATTAATGACCCAATGTTTTTGATACTTGAATGGTCAACATAGTGTTTGATGTTGATTTTCGGGCTTGAAAATCCCACAGTCGTTACAGTGGTATCAGAGCTGAAGGTTAAATTATTACCTTGGCTCTGTGGCGTAACTCAATGGAGATGGAGTTAGTAATACTCTAGATTGAGTTTGAGTGTATATATATGAGCGCGTATTTGTAAATTAGTAAAAAAACTGTTTTATATTGTGTTGATCGATCTGTTGAGTGATATATAAATTCGAGATCGACGCGTTTAGCTGACGTGAGGGATTTATAAACGCTTGGATAGAGAAATTCGACATAGTATTATTTTAAAAAGCTGGGTAAATGAAATAATTTTACCCAAAATATATTCTAATATAAAAAGAAGTAAAATATATTGGAATCATTATTGGATGTGTTGATTGTTATTATAATCGCATAAGATTATAATTGAGATGGTTATATAAATAACCAATCAGAATTCGTATAACTGTACTATAATATGGAAAATCAGATGAACAAAATCTGAATTTAAAACCAAAATTGGAATTAAAACTCTGGAAACTTGGAAAAGAGTTGGAAATAATATTTGGATTAAATGTATGGAAATTTAAAAATCCTAGGGAAATTTGGAAATGTTTTCCAAGTGATGAAAAGTATATGATGGAAGTGTTTTAAAATGAATTTTGAAAGTTATATAGTATTGAACTCACTTCGATCACTGGAAAATAATTTTGATGATGACGATCGCATCATCAACGTTTATTTTCGAGTTTCTAAGTGACAGATTACTACCAAAGATTTTGTTTTTAGATTATTGTGAGGAAACAAATTGTCATAAATTCAAATGTTTTGAATAATATATGATTTCAAACTGATTTGAAATAAATCCCCGGAATTTGAATTCTGAAATAAAGATTTAACTTATGAAGTCAAAATGGTAAAAGTGGAACTTAAACTAAGATTAAAAAAATTGGACTGAATTTGGAACGATCCAGAGTGGAAATTGTAAAAGAGAAATATTGGATATTCGAGTTATTAAAATGAATTGATTCGTGGTCGAATTTTGTATTTGGAGATGAAGATAACTGATTTGAGAAATAAACTAGTAAATGGAATTGGAGTTGAAAAAAAAAATTGGCTTAGTAAAAGCGAAAGGTTGATTTGAGAATGGATTGATGGGAGATCAACCAAGTATGCTTGGATATATGTTAAAATGATAGCAAATGGCAGAGATAGAGTTAAATGTCGACAAAAAGGTACAAGTTTACATTATATTGGAGTATGAGATTTTTATGAGTCTGTTTGGCAAGCCATTTGGCTGTTAGATTTTCTGATGAATTGGAGAAAGTCTAGAAGGCAACTTGTAGTATTACCGTATGAGCCGTGTAGAGGAGATGTTGACAAAATTCTCCGAAAATTTAAGCTGTTAGGAAATTTTCAGAATTTCTGAAAATATTCGTTAATAAGAAAAATTAATATTTTTAATTAAAATTAATCGATTCTATTGAAGACTGAATTTAAGAAATTAAATAAAAGATTTTTAACTTGGTTATATTATGGATTGTAGCGTTTTTCCTACCTTAGTAATTTCGGGGACGAAATTCTTTTAAGGGGGAAGGAACGTAACGTCCCGCATTTTTATCGCTTTGTATTTGAATATTTAAATCAATTTAAATATTGAATTCGTGATATGAGTGGATTTATGTATTAATTAAAACGAAGTTGAACGTAAAATATATATATGAAATATAAATGAGCCCGTAATATCGCGGTAGTTCGTAATTTAACGTTCTGAACTTCAACTGAGTGTACAGGACCCGTTATTAGTCGGATTTCTTTGAAACAAGAAACGTTGCAATCCGTTAAACTGTATTTTTCTAATAGAAGTGAAAAATCAAGATTTCGCGTTATAGATATCCAAATCAAGTATTTAAATAGTCGCTGTAGAATCGTTTATCGACCGTAACGGTTTATTCGATATAACTAGACATCAATTTCGAATTTAGACAAGGTTCTTTTTGGGACATAGTGATAATTTAATTTTTAAAATTTTATTGTAAGTTTTAATTAATTAAATATACAACCTTTTATTTTGAGTATTTTGCACCCAGTATCGATAATTTGGGGTTTCACAGTATGAGTTCAACTACCAATATTATTATATTTTAAGGGTCGTAGCGCCTCGCTGAACACGATTGTATTTTTATTTTTGTCCATAGCAGTCCAGGGTAACCAAATAAAATTATTTCACATATTATTGAAATAAAACAAACAACCCAGGTATTTTCCCCCGGCAAACTATAAATAAATAAAATATACATATGATACCTTAGCAACCAAGAAATTATACCACATCCTTTCGCAGCGTTCCTATATCTGCAAGCCTAAGTTATGTAGTCCATCTCCTCTGCCATGTATAATCTCATCAATAGCCAACCTACTATTTTCAAACTGTCCCCTCATATTTCCTATTACTTGCGCAAGAAGGATTTCATATATTTATTTAAGTACACTCTGTTACATCACTTGTACCTTCTTTTATTTTTATTTTTTTCTTCATGACGAAGACTTCATACCTTCGAATCGCTATCCCCTATAACTTTATGGCAAAGCAATGGAATAGTCTTACCCTAATCTACAGCTACTCCGTGGCACGCACGTTTTCAAAACAAGATAAATATACCTCTCACGTCCCTGCTTCTGGAAAACTTCCACTGTGTGTTAATGGCGAAAAACAAAGTAAATTAAAATAGTCATCTTTTCTTTTTCTCCTATAGTGAGCACCGTTAGATTAGGATTCAAAGCAGTACATCAAAGGAGAGCTTCTTCTTGCATGTTATTTTCATTTGAGTGGAATGTCGTGATGGACTGGGTAGTGAGCACGTGGTTGTACATGTACGTGTGAACTCGTGAATGGAAAATATGGCAGTGGCCATTGTGTTTGTGGAGGGAGCAGGCGTCATTTATCAAAGGAGAGGAGAAGCATAAGAGAGGGTAGTTACTGCGTGAGTTCACGCATGGGAGTAGATGTTCGGAAGGGGTGTGATAAAATAGTTGAAGGGGATATTTGTGGTGAAGCAGGTTGACAGGGTGGACTGCACATTGGTGCAGATGGTGTGAGCAGGTGGAAGAGTTGGGTAAAAGGCAATGAACGGATGTTGGGAACGAAATGGAGAAAATGTGCAATCTGTAGTGCTATCATTAATAATGCAAAGGGTAACAAAAACAAGGGATTGGTTTCTAATCTGGTATGACTAGATTGAAGAATAGTACAATTTCTGGAGTGATGTGGTATAATGGGGAACGACTTTTGGCTTAAGAAGAAAATGAGTTGGGGTTTAAAACGTTTGTTTCGAAACCGACGTTAGTAGTAAGGAGTGGAAGTCCAAGTGTATCGCTAGAGAAATCAGGTTCATTTTTGGAGTCGGTGGTGAAATGGATTAACAGCGTCTGGTGATCATGGTTGTTAAGTAAATGACATGATTAGGAAAGAAAGATTTGAGGGATCTTTACTTTGATTTTACATTGATTTTGGAAGGATGTTGGAAGTAAAAAAAAAAAAAAAATCGGCAGTGGATATGAAGCTTGCGAAAAACTGGTAGTGGATGAAGCCAGTGAAGAAAGAGCAAGTAGAGCGAAAAATACAAGGAAACATGATGAAGAATTCACATTTGATTATAAATTAATGCGTAACAAATAATGTTGTATGAAGTTGGGTGAAAGTAAGGTGATATGAATGGAGAGTAATGAAAGTAACGGTGAAGCCGAATGGAAGAAACACGCTTTTAATTTCCAAACCAGAAGGGAATAAAAGAAAAAGGTACAATCTGCGAAATAGTGTAATGGTATGCGGACGGGTTGTTCTTCTTGGTTTCGGTGGAGGGGATTCCAACAGGCGCAGATCGAAACTGACACAAATCGTTATTTAACGATTAACTCGCAAAGGTGAGTAAATTCACTAACTCTGATCTATTTTAAAATATTATAATTATATTTTAATAATGGTTGAATGCTCTATGATGGTCGTTTAGGTAGATTACAAGTAAATTGGTTGAAATATATATATATATCGTTGCATATGTACACATCATTGGTTGGATACCGATTCCATCGATTATTATATTACCTGGTATGGAATTAGTGTTGATTGTGTTGACAAACATATGTGGATGCAGGAAACCGGTTGGAGGAATCCAACCGGATTCGTCAATATTTATATGTACTGTTTGTTTTGTATTTTTATATATGCACCGTTTGAACCCAAAATGACATTTAAACCCTGTATGGATATTGATTAAATCAATAGACAATATTGATTAAGAAAAGGGCAGCAACCGACCATAAATCCATTGTTTGGTTAAGAAATTGATTTGTTGGTAGGCGAATCAACAAATTTGGTTATAAAAATTATATTTTTAAAATTAACGCGAAGTTTAATTAAAATAAAGGTTCTATTATAAATTAATGTTTTATAGTTCGTTTATTAAAGTAAATATAAACGATTGTTTGATATTTAAACAAGTTATAAAGCTTTAACCATCCTACGTGTAAATATTTGGAGACAAATGTTTAAGTAATCTAATGGTAAGATGTACTAGAATCACTTAACGAATAACTGATGGTTTGAAGTTGATTAAACCAACTGTTTATTGGAAATCGATTATTAGATTAACTGGTCTTCAACTAATCTAATGAAAATAGTTTAGAAATAAATAAATAAAATTAACAAGATTTAAGTACCTTTTTAATTAATGATGTTTAAATAATTATTGAACTAGTATAAAGAGTAATGTTTAATAATGGATTTGTCTAAGGAAGACGAAGCGAAGAGAAATGTTTAATAAAGGATTTGTATAAGGAAGATGAAGCGAAGAGTAAATGACTAATGTAAATAACTATAAACAACCGAGTTTTCAAAATAAGGATATGGAGTCATTAAACCATATTTAAAATAAAGCAAGAAATACGGTTTAATTGATATTATTAGTAATAAGGAGTTTATAGTTACGGAATTATATCCGTTCTAAGGTAAGAACGTTGTCGATCAAGGTCTGAGAGGTAAATAAAATACCCCAACTTGAATGGCTTCACTATTATCGAGGAATGGTATCAGTTTATAACGTAAAGTGATGTCAGGATTAGTTATAAAGGAGATATTACAGCGTATTGCAAGTTTTTGAACTGTAACGATAAATTTACATTGTGACCAAGCTAAAGCGTGATTTTTATATATAGCACTACTCCCTGGGGAATGGGAACAGTTTGGTTTGAAATCCACTTATTCTAAGTAATAAGCAAGTAACGGTGTTTTTCCACAGAAGCGTAGAAATGTATGTTGGGTTGGGAACAAAGATGAATAATTGAGATTTAATATATTTCCCGTATTAAATGGAAATCTTCAAGTGTGGAAATTGATAAAAGCATTAATGATAAAATATGTCGTTCGACATTGGTTTTTGGTCATATAAGAAATGATAATCAAATATTGAATAAATTATGTACATATATATCGCTATTTCCGAAGTAAAGGAAGGCTAAAGGAGTTTTGAAATATGATGTAATACTTCCAAGAAAAGGGAAATAAACAAGAGTTTATAAAAATATAGGAAGCTCGAAAATAAATATTTATATATGTATATATAAAAAGAGCCAGTAATTGTGTGGTGATTAGTTGTACATTTGAATGAAATGTTTGTTTTTATTCGATAGTTAAATAACCGACTATCGAAGTGTTTTGACCATCGTTGTCAACATGGAGAGACCGGTTGGATATAATGTTCGAAAACCATTCCTTATAGGCATAAGCGCTGCGAATTAGATTATGCTGAAGACAGTTGAAGACGGAGTGAAATGCAAGGTCGTTCTATTCCAGAATTGTGCTTTCTGTTTGTCCAGTCCCAGGACAACTCGTTTGGACGAGTGTCTGACAGTGTATACCTAACAAATCACGTACGATTGATCTCTTAAAGGTATTATGTCTGGTGGCGGAGGAATTCGTTCCTCTTAGCTTTTATACCCGTGATGTTTTTGGAAATTGATTAGTGAATTGACGGGTTTGACGATGTGACATTCAAAGTGAATGGTGATCGGATGTTCTGGAGCGATTATAACCTCAAGCCTCACAACCGGGAAATGACAAAAATCGGGCAGGTAGCATGGCTATGTGGGTCATTCCCATTAGGGTGTATTGTCACCATCTAGAGAAAATTCGTATTTGTTCTTCTTTTGTTTCTGTATCTTCGGATAAAGGTTATGTGGGCCCAACCGTAGGTGGCAATATATTCGATACACTCAAGGGAAATGAGTGGTCGGTCATGTGTGGGCCGGGTTGCATGACGTTCTTGTTGAATCCAGTGTGTTCCTCTCTAGAGATACACTATCGGTATGTGGTTCCATACCTTGTCATAGTTGGAATCCAATCTCCAATAAGCGCTGCGGTTTTGAATATATACTATATATGTGGAGCGTTAGATGCAAGCATTCCGCTAGATTCTATTTATTTGTATTTAGACATTATCATATTATCAGATATAATTTCAAAATGTTTTGGGTTATGGTAAGGTAAAAACCATCCATGTTTATGTGTGGCTGGTCTTACTATTATCTTTTTGTTTCAAAAGGATTTTCAAAGTTAAATGATATGGTTGGAATTTACTCACACTAGTCTGATGACTGACCCAGAGTTTATTTTTTTTGTTTTCCCTAAACTCTTGGGTGCCCAAATTTGTATGGGCAGTCAAGTGTTTCAGGCTTTTACAGATACACTTGGAGGAGCTCAAAGCAGGAGACTTCACTATTAGTTATTTAGAGATTATTTCCACTGTGATGTATATGAGTTAGACTCTGATATGGTATGTATATACAAATTCAGTTTTGTATTTTAAAGATATGTTGTATACTAAGTTTTATTCGTTCCGCTGTGAAATTCGTGTTTACTCTGATTCCGTTTAGTTATGTTCTTCTTCTTCTATTCTATTAGTTCTTTCTTATCTTTCTCGTCCTCTAATTTCTTTCTATTAATGATCCGATGTTTTTGATACTTGAATAGTCAACATAGTGTTTGATGTTGATTTTCGGGCTCGAAAATCCCGCGGCCGTTACACAATATGGTATTCAAAGTGAATGATGACCAAATGTTCTAAAGTAAATTCAAGCCTCAAGCCTCATCAACCGGGAAATGACAAATATCGGGCAGACAGCATGGCTATGTGGGTCGCTCCATTAGGGTGCATAATCACCTATCTAGAGAAATTCTATTTGCTTCTTTAAATCTATTTCAATGTTGTCCCTTTTCGGGAAATGGTTGCTGATCCCAACCGTTGGTGATATACATTCGATACATTCAAAAGTATTGAGTGGTCGGTCATGCATGGGCTAGGTTGCAAGACATTCTTGTTGAGCCCAGTGTATTTTCCTCTAGAGATACACTATCGGAAGGTGGTTCCATACCTTGCATAGTCGGAAACCAATCTCCAATAAGTGCCCGCGGTTTTGATTTTACACTATATATGTGGAGCGTGAGATGCAAGCGTTCCACTAGATTGTATATATTTTTATTTAGATACTATTATAAAATCAGAATAAGTTATGATTTCAAAAATGTTTTGGGTTATAGTAAGGTAAAAACCGTATGTGTTTATGTATGGGCTGGTCTTACTATTATCCTTTCATTTCAAAAGGATTTTCCAAAGTTAAACAAGTTGTTTGTGCTGTGAATTTATCACTGCAAGTATTCCAGACTGACCCGGTGAATTTTGCTTTACTTCAAATGTGCTCTGGTCAGACCGAGTATGTTTCCAGGTTAGGTTTCGCTTAGAGTTTCAGGAGCTAGAAGCAGAAGGCTTCACCGCTATTTATATAAAGTTATTTCCACTATGACAGCTATATGTTGTACTTTGATGATTGGTATGTATATACAGTTCTTTTTGTATAAGAGATTCGATATTATATTTTATTCACTCCGCTGTGAGATTCTGATGTGTTGTTCTTCTTCTTTCTTCGATTCTAATATTCTTTCTTTCTTTCCTCATCTTCTTATTAACAATCTGGGACTCGATACTTGGGTTTTTGGCAAGTAATACAGGTCTATGTGTTATTGTCAAAAATTCGAGCATCAAATTTTTCCCGGGTCGTTAAACTGATCATTTGTGGTATCAAACGCTTTAACAATTTGCATATACTACATGGACAATAGATTCTTCGTCGTTTTTGTTATTACTTAAATCAAAACCAATAATACGCCAACACCATTAATAAATTATTCACTTATCGAGGCTCCAGTTTTCCTTTGTTTGTACATCCAGCTCCGATCAGTAAAATAATTATTCCTTTATCCTAAGTGGATAATTAAAAAGTATGATGAAATTTGCATTGACATTTTATTAAAACAATTTTGTGGTGTATATTTTGTTAGTTAATCATTTACACTTTATTGATGGGTCATCCTACCTTCCGTTACAAATACATAACGTAATCATATCATGTAAATCTTTTCAATTTAAACTATTCAACAAAATTTTGGCAGCACTTCGCTTTTGTGCTCTGAACAACACACAATTGTGTGTACATAGGGAACATAAAGGAAGTGCTTTCGAAATATTGAGAACCATTTAAAATGAAATGCTTTACGAGATTTAATGTTATTGTGTTCGTAACTTGTCCAGTACAAGAGAAAATCCAACAAATATTGTCTAGATGAATATAGATGTTTGTTCTGTTAACAAAACAAATATCCACATAACGATCAACTACAGTACTTATCACACGGGGCCGAAAAGCACTCTAAGCGTTTATGAATATAATATATTACGATTGGTGCTCTTATTATCAATCATCTACGCGAATTATCAAATTAAACCAAATAATCCTTAAACAACTTAATTTCAATCTCTAACTGTATGTATACAAAGTTTGTCACATATACGCATATTTTCAAAACTCAATCAAACCAGCCGTACATTATAAAATTAAGTATCATTTTCGATAAATTTCTAGAAAACATAAACTTAATTATGTTCGTTCCCACTAAACATCCCTTAACAAGGCTAAAATCGCATATATATTCACCCTGCATGCACATAATTCAATTGTAGTACAAACTACATAACCTTGCAATACATAGATTAATAATAATAATTAGGCCTCAATAAACTACACTATACATGCAATAGGAAATACAAATATGTAATCTGTCAAACTAACCCTAAATTTGAAAATGTACTTAAAAGGTAAATTAGGGTTTATACCTTGATTAGAGGAGAATTGGAGTCTAGAGAGGAGGAGAGGGAGGCTTAACCAGGTGTAGGGAGGCGATGGGAGGCGAAATCTGAGAAGGGATGAGGGTTTGGAAGAGATATTTGAAAAAGACAAAATAAGAAGGAAGAAGTTGTTCTGCCAATTTCTTCGCGTCTTAGCAGTGAGTTCCAACGGCCGTCAACCGCTACAGAAGCAACAGTTTCCAACGGTTACCAACGTATATTTATTTTATTTCATAAAAAAATCCAAAAAGTATCTATCATTGAAAGCCGTTGGCGGCCGTCGCCCCCTGCATTAGAATATACTATGTATCTAGTAGTGAATAGTTCAAATCGAGTTGAAGTCAAACAGAATCTAGCAAATTTCGGTTAATTCGACCGGTAATCGATCTAACCAAACTTGAAGGATGTGTTATTATTCAAATGATGAATTCACTCAAAGCAAAACATAAATTTATGTTTGAAGGAATTTTATTTAGAAGAATTATATTTATAATAAAATTTGACATATTTTTAACAAATGCTTTTATATTTTATCACCAAACTAATTTTTTAAGTGTTACAATACTATAACTAGATGATAAATTAATAGTTCGGTTAAACTGATAATCATAAAAAATTATTTCACAAACCAATTTTGTTTCAAAATTGAATATACCTGTTTGGTCAATTAATTTGATTTCAACCGAGTATTGCTCACCTATATTTTACGTTGCAACCTTGTGTTGATAAAGTTAAAACCTTATGAATATTTATATGAGGTGTATAGACATATTTCAAAGACAAATTTCTAATTCCAATTTTTTCCCTTGTGAAAATAATATTTTATGAATTGAAATTGATAATTTCACCGTTATATGATTAGAAATAATTACGAAAAATGGTTATTAAATTCTAAATTTTTCATATGATGCAAACAATACCATTCTATAATTAAATTCTAATTTTTAATATGATGCAGAAAATGTCATTCTAAAATTTTGGTAAGATTTCAAGGAATTTGGGTATAGGATGAGTAAGTGGTGAATGACTAAGTGAATAAATGATTAAGGGAAATTATGGTAGTTAAGAGTTCATTAACAAAATTATTTAACATTTAAATTAATGATTTGAAAATTTATGTGGTGGAATTAAAAGGAAACTTGTTCTTAAAAAACATGAGTATAAATGTTAGAAAAAGTAATAAAACAATTTTGTAATTAATTACGAAACTTGTTAAAAACGTTTTTCCTCCCTTTTGAGAGTTTGTCAATTTCAAGTCTTTAATATGATTTTAATAATTTGATACCAAGGGAAAGGTGGTGAAGTCTCTTTCCTTTCATTAAAACAATGCAACATTTAATTAGCAAGTCATAGTTATGACTAATTAGCAAGTCTAACCATATATCCCTACCTTGAACCCTACCTCGTCGACTGGAACAAGCCCAAGTCACCACCTTGTTGACACCGCAAGCCCTAGTCGTAAATCCATCCTTCTAGTCATTGTTCAAAGTTCCTTCGTATTATTTACTTTTTCCATTCATTTTCTATGCAATGCTATAATTTGATTAGCTTCAGATATGATGTAGATTGTTATTTTATATTAACTGCCCTCGATATTTATTATTATAAACATTGTTATTGGTTTACATTCTTTGGTGTATTATCATACTTAATTAGCTTTGTATTGATATAGATTGTTCGATAATTCTTTTTCATTTCATATGATGGTATTAATGAAACCTCATAGGCGTTTAATTTGGCTCCGTTTGACGAGTACCATATCTGATACATTACTATGTATATATTCATTTTCTAAAATAAAATGGATATCAATATTCATCTTATACGATATTTACTAGATATGTTCCGATTTTGAACTAGTTATAATGCAATGATTTGTATGTTTCGAAAGTCAATATTTCAAGTTGAATGGTTAACCAAATTTTGACAACACTTCATTCTTGTTCCTTATGTATGCTTTTTTGTTGAAATGCCATTGAAATTTTATTAACCATTCGATTTGAAATGATTTACAGAACGCAATATTATGCTTGTAATGGGAAGTACTATAACAATCTATTTAAAATAACGTATAAATCCTTAGGTTATATAGCTTTGAAATTATTTGTGAATTCCATTATGATAATAAAATTTATAATGTTACAAAGCTAACAATAATATTAACATTGTTATTGAATGTATTAATATAATAAACAAAAATATCTAATACTAGTAATGTTGCTAAAGTAATAAATTTATTTATAATGTTATTAAATATATAATAAGGTTAATAATGTTATTTAAGTTAATAACAAAATTAACAATGTTAATTAGATTATTAATGAAAAATGACAATGATATTTAAATTAATAATGTTATTGTATTTGTAATATTTTTTAAAAATATTACTAAACTTAATGTGTTATTTGAATTAATATTAAAATTAATAAATTTATTCATATTATTAATAAAATTAATAACATTATTTAAAGTAATAATAAATTAATAATGTTATTTGGACTAACAATACTAGCATGTGGAAGAAAATGCCAATACCGTATGCATATAAAATACAGAAAATGGATTATTTGAAAGATCTAACTAGATGTACGTGATACGTAAAAGTAGAGGGATAATTCCGTTGCACTTTAGAAATTGCGTCCATACGTTCATGAAAATGTCCTCTTGTAATAAAACAAATATGAAAGAACTCTGATGTTCATGTTCAAAATGCCACTGCTTGAAACTTTTAGAACATCATTATCGGATATTACGTTTACAATAACATGATTTTATTCCCGACTATTCTATGTGGGTATATTATTAAGAATAATATCAAGTTGTACAAGATAAGGTAGTAAATATGATGTGGGTCGCAACAAACCTCTTACTTATGGAAATGTAGATCCAGAAAATAAGAATGACTGAAATGGTTCATGATGCTACTAGTCGAGTATGTGGATCGGAGAACAAAATTTCGAGGAAGATCTTGACTTAGAAGCAAAAAATATTTTTCAACTTATTAGAAATAAATATTATAAAATGACACATATGTCAACCACATCTAAGTTTACAATATCTAAATACAGTGTTTCAAAAAATCTAATGAACACAATTCCTAATTTGTGTGAAGAAATGCTTATATTTGTTAATGTACTGGTAGAGACCTGTACTCACTCAAAAAAGAGGTCTATACCTTTCGATTGCGTTATGAGAAAATTGACATATGTCCTAGTGGATCAATGATTTATTGGAAGAAAAATAAATGTTCGACATGGTATAGATTTTATAGATAATATAATTATAACTTGATGAAAATCAATGATAAACTCGTATCTTTCATTAGAATGGATTTTTTATTACATCAAGATTAGTGACATATACTATTATGGTGAAATGTATGCGATGACATAGTAAACGACCATCAGATGAAGGTGCTTATGTCATCCTTCAAATGGTGAAGCGCGAACACATTTCAATTGGATGTATCTTGATTTTGTTAAAGAATCACATATTATTGGACTTAGTTTGTTTATGGATGGTTTTTACCTATTTTCCTTGGCCGGTAAGCTTACTCGGTGTAGTTGGTTATTCTAACACTTTATAGTCTTCCTTCTTGGATGTATAAAAATAATCCATGTATGTTTCTAACTGTAATTATTCCTCGACCTAAAAAAGGATAGATGTGTACTTATATTCGTTAGTTGATTAGCTAAAAAGATTGTGCATAAACAACATTCTTACGTATGACTTCTTAATTGAAAAAGAACCTTCCTTCTTTGTTGTGGATAAAAAGTGATTTCCTACATGCTGAATGCATTTCGAACAGAGTATTAGGGGAAAACTCGCTTTTTCTGTTTGTATGGATTAGAAATAATCACTTAGACTTACACATGGTATGGAACATTATTGGTAGGGTCAAATCATTATATTTTCACGTGTAAAAGATTTATTTTGATTTGATTAAAAAATCAAATGAAACAAAACTACTGCATTGAAGCCATAGTCAATTTCAAGTTGCAAAGGCATGTACAAGCTTGTTCAGGATTATTCTAAAGAAAATATCTTTAAATTCCTAGTGAAGGAGAGTATCACATTTAATGAAAATAAATTATACATTGAGAGTTATTACATCGAAATATCACAAAATTTAATGTAATATAACATAATATATAATGAAAAAAATGTGTTCAAGAACATTTTAACACAATAATGAATGTGAAAGGAGAAAAAAGTTGATTTGAAATCAAAAAAGGATTTCACGTTATACTATAACCATCTCCAGATTAAAACTGCTAGAAAACGACTGTAACATCCCGGAAAAAGTCGATCTTGGTTACTCGATATACAACACATATCGAACATCCAAGGATCGAAAATACCGATAGTTAATGAAAGAAATTAAAGGGTGAGGATAGATAAGATAGAAACTTAGAATAGGAGAAGAAGAAGAACATACAGCATCAGAGTAAACACGAATCTCACAGCGGAACGAATAAATATATTTCATAACATAACTTTGAAATATAAATCTGTACTTGAATATACATATCATTTCCAAAGTACAGCACTTACAACACAGCGGAAAAACCATAGCTATATAATTCTGAAGTCCCCTGCTCCAGCTCTTCAAGTATTTGTAAATCCCGACTACTTGACTGCCCGCACAAAATTGGGCACCCAAGAGTTCAGGGAAAACAAAACAAAATAAACTCCGGGTCAGTCATGTGACTGGTGTGAGTAAACTCAAATTATTTGATTTAACTTTCAAAATCCTTTTGGAACAAAGGATAATCATAAGACCGATCCACACACAAAAACGGATGGTTTTTACCTTAGATAACCCAAATCATTAGTAAAACAATATTATTCTGATAATATAATAATGTCTAACACAAATACTATCAATCTAGTAAAAACACTTGCATCTAACGTTCTACATATATATAATATACAATCAAAACCGCGGGCTCTTATTTGGGGAATGGATTCCAACTATGACAAGGTATGGATCCACCTTCCACTCAGTGTACTCTAGAAGTGATACACTGGAGTTCAACAAGAACATCTTGCAACTCGGCCACACAAGAACGACCACTCATTTCGCTTGAGTGTATCGAATATATTGTCACCTTACATTTGGTAAACCAACATAACCATTCCCAAGAGATACAGAATTGAAAGAAGTAACAAATATGAACATTCTCCAGATGGTGACAATATACCCTACTTGGTTACGAACCACTTAGCCATGCTGCCTGCCCGATTTCTATCATTTCCCAGTTGATGAGGCTCGAGGTCAAAACGTATCTTTTGACAGATCACTCCCCCATTTACTTCGAATGCGACATCGTCCTACCCGTCAAATCACAAATTGATTTCCCCAAAAATACCACGGGTATAAGCTAAGAGAAACGAATTCCTCCGCCACCAATGTAAATATGTTTGAAACGATCAACTTACGTGATCTACCAGATATACTCTGTCAAACATTCGTCCATTCAAGTTTTCCTAGGACTGGACAAACCGAAGGCACTATTCCGTACATCCATCTTAGGCAATCTCTACCTAAGATTTATACAACAGCCCTTTCACTTTACTCCGTCTTCAATTTGTCTTTGATCAATTTGATTCAAAACGCTAATGCCCATACGGAGTGGTTCTTTGTATAAGAATCCAACCGGTCTCTCCGTATTGACGACGGAAAAATGGTCAAAACTTTGATAGTCTGTGATTTAACTATCAAAGAAAAACACTTGTGCAAACAACGATATTATTTCCATATGGAAATTCTATCGATCAAACAACAATCCACATTTAACCCCTTTAATTTAATTTAACATTAATTTATTCATTTCCTTATTTCCCACTTCCATATATTCGTAAATTCTTATTTTCTAAGTTTAGAAAAATATACGCTATCAATCACTGGAAAACATTTCCATATCTCTCCCATTTCTTGTTTTCTATTATTAGAAAACATTTTTGATTTTTATTTGGAAAACATTTCCAAAACTCCTTTATTGGATATAAAAAGATGTTTAAATAAACATCACTATGCCAACATAAACCATTACACTCATTAACTAAATTCACTTAACCATCATTCACTATCAAACCTTACAATTCCTTAGTTAAGAAGGAAGTCAATAAAGTTGGAGTATAATTACCTCTCAGATCTTAACTGAACAACGTTTTAACTTCGAAATAGTCAAAGTTTATCTTTTAAATCTTTCACAAACTTCCTTACGTAACTCTCTTTTGAAAAAAATCTCTACTCGATAACTCTTTCCTTCGAATAAACTATATTCGATAATATCTCTTCTTCGAATAACCTATATTCGAATAACTCTATTTAGTTACATTATTCGATTAACTCTAATCGATTTACTCTTATCAGTTAGCTCTATTTGATTAACTCAATTCTATTAACTCTATTCATTGGATTAACTCTATTTGATTAACTCTATTCAATTAACTCTAACTAATTCACTCTTATCAGTTAACTCCTTTCAAATAAACTATAGTCGATTAACTCCTTTCGAATAACTAATATTCGATAACTCCTTTCGAATAACTAATATTCGATAACTCTTTTCGAGTAACGAGTATTCGATAACTCTTTTCGAATAACTAATATTCGATAACTCCTTTCGAATAACTAATATTCGATAACTCCTTTCGAATAACTAATATTCGATAACTCCTTTCGAATAACTAATATTCGATAACCCCTTTCTCTATTCGATCAATTCTCTTCTTCAAATAACCTTATTCGATAACTCTTTCTTCGAATAAACTATTTTCGAATAACTCTATTCCGACTAACTCTAATTCAATTAACTCTATTCGAATAACAAATATTCAACTAACTCTTGTTCAATTAACTCTATTCGAATAACTATAGTTCGATTTAACTCTAATCGATTAACTCTAAGTGATTAACTCTAACTGGTTAACTCTAACTCTAATCGATTAACTCTAACTGATTAACTCTAACTATAATCGATTAACTCTAACTCTAATTGATTAACTCTAACTGATTAACTCTAACTTGCTAACTCTAACTCTAATCGATTAACTCTAACTCTTATCGATTAACTCCTCTCTAATCGATTAACTCCTCTAACTCATTTTGATTAACTCCTTTGATTAACTCTACATCCATATTCAGTTTCAAATATCGATGTTGAAAACGATTCTTACTTCTCTATATAAGTCCTGACTTATATATTCTATTTATCCAATGATAAATATTTTATTTTAATTCATAAAATATTACTTATAAATTAATCTTCTCAATCTATCGGTTACAATAGATTCTATTTAAAAAAAATTCTTTAAATCCATATCATGTTATACCCGTGTGCGAAGCACGGGTCTAAACTTTCCTGATGTAAAATTCTATTCATTTGCTAAATATTTCCTTAAATGACATTCTTTTTCATTTCCAAATAAATCCCTTTTATAACTCTATTTATTTTCTAAATAAACATTTCCTTTTTAAAACTCTATTTATTTTCTAAATAAACATTTCCTTTTTAATTCTATTTGTAAATGTTTTACAAATATTTCCTTTCCACTTCTATTTGTAAATGTTTTACAAATATTTCCCTTTTTATTTCTATTTGTAAATTGTTTTACAAATATTTCTCTTTCTATTTGTTTTACAAATATTTTCCTTTTATATTTGTTTTACAAATATTTTCCTTTTATTTTTGTTTTACAAATAATTTCCTTTATATTTGTTTTATAAATAATTTCCTTTATAAAATCCCTTGATTTTATAAATATTCCTTTATATTAAATCCTTTGATTTTATAAAGATTTCAATTTCAATATAACATCGAAAAATCCCTTTTCATATTCCAGTATTTGTTATGGTATTTAACATAACATGTATTACTGATCAATATTATCCAAACACACACAATCAACAACAGATTGTATATCACATCATATATCACAATATATGAAAAACAGTAAAATAAATGTTAAGGAATCTAGTTGGATTCCCCCGACCTGTTTTCCCTGCATCCACAGACGTTAAACAACATACATAACATCTGTTTCATTTCAACATGAAATATTCTGCTAAACAGAATCAATATTTAATAACGATATATATATATATATATATAACCATATCTATATTTTAACAAAATATTTTACAGCCCGTCCAACGATCAATACACACAACATCTAATTATTTTTATCAATATAAAAATACGTTTATAGAAATATAAACATATCAGAGTTAGTGAGTTTTACTCACTTTGGCAGTTCATCGTTAAAGAACAATAAAATGTTGTTTGATTTGAATCAAACAATTTATTTCTCCATAAATTCAAACGAGCTCCAATCCACTCCCAGTCAGTTCCATTGGGTAATGCCCGTCCATATGATTTCAATGTGACTGACGGTTTGTGATTCTGATTTCATATGAATAAGAAATAAAATTTACAAGCTATAGACACTGTTTTGAATTAAAATAAATTTACTGGGCCTTAACCTTTTGAAGATCAGCCCATACCCCTACTTAACCCACGACCCGCTCCCTTCCTTCTCTCCCGTACCCCAAACATAGCTCCAGTAAAATCACTGAAGGAAAATGTGGCCATTTCTTATCCTTTAACCCTCCACCGATCCTCACTTCTTTAACAAAACCCAAAAACACATAACACCAAACTATTCCGCATCATCTCCTCTTCCTTTCCATACAACTTTCAGCAAACTCGAGTTGTCCCTCTTCTGTGACGGCCCACCCCGCACCAGCCGACATTTCCCATGAAAATGCGCTGTGCCGATGTCCAACCGGCACGGAACGATCGCCAAAGAAAGGAAAAAGAGAAGGACTTACTGGTGAACTAACAAAGAACCTACAGAATGTCACACAGCGCAAGGAATAAAATATAATAATAACATACTTGACATAAAACAGGTGAGACAGTGCATAAGATGAAACTAAACATCATAGCAGCGGAAAATCCAAATGCAGCTTATGTTCCTCATCATCATTATTACAACTTTAAAACTGTCTCTAAAGCAAAAGAAAGGGAAGATACACTACTAATGCCCAAAGTAGTGACCAGCAGCGACACAGGGAGAATATCTATATATATCATACGTGGAAGCCTCCTGCTCGCCTCCGGTACAACTAATCGTGCTTCACCAGCTAACCTATCTCTAGTCTGCTCGTGAGAGCACCCAGAGTAATAAGAAGAGAAACTCTGGGTCAGACAAAAGTCTTGCATGAGAGATAAGCAGCAAAACAGAACAATAACAGGTATACTAAACCATACCTGAACCTGGACCTATAACCAAAGAGTTAGCACTACATACTGTACAATACTCTAAGGTGACACTAACACATGGTGTAAAGAATACGGGGGTGGGGGTGTGCATATCATAGCGATGGCAACAAATCAAGCATAGCAACCATCATCACATCTCTCACTCAGTGCATAAAGCATACGGTATCCACCACTTCGATCACTAGACCCATCGAGGTAATGACGGAGTTCGACTTGTACAACTACTGCTACCACCAAGCTTATCCCATGGGATCATGACCAAACCTTTTCAAATGACCCCACTTCATTGGTCTATATCCCACTAGTCGTACCTAGGCCACCGTGTCCCTGAACCTCCCATACATAGTGATCAAAAGTCATAGACTTCGACAACCCCTTAACACACGTCCCGCAACAAAGCCCAACTCATGAAGTTAACTCGTTGGTTCCCAACTGGATCCTGAGTTTTGCTTCCTATTTGGACTTCCTTTGCATCTCGGGTTTTGGTCGAGTTGGAGTTGGTCTTCAAAAGAGTCGTCGTGTAGAAGTAGCTTAAGTCTAGTTCGGTTCGGCTATACGTCATCTTCAGATTTTTCGTTCAGTTCGGGTCCTCTGGTTTGGCTCAGGTCCCCCATCCGGTTCGGTTCGGATTCCCCATCGTGGTTTGGCTCAGCTCCTTCATTCGGTTCGGTTTGGATGCCACTCTCCAACTCGGTTCGGTTCGGGTGCCACTCTCCAACTCGGTTCGGTTCGGGTGCCTCTCTCGCTTCAGTTCGGTCCACATAAATCTGATCCCACACCTTCCTGTTGCTCCGATCTGACCCCAACTCCACTTAGTTTTAATGGCCTTCCTTTCTGCCCTTGCATCCCCTTGTGCCAGGTTTTGGTCCGATCCGTACTCTCTTGCCCAGTCCACCGATCCGATCCGAGCCTCAAATCCGATCCGACCCGAAACCCTGCACAACTTTCTGCAATTTTTCCAGCAACTGTTTTACACCATTCGACGACATTTTCGACTAATCTATCTTTTCTAAATAATCACAAATCATTCCAAATAGTCATAGAAACATGTATAATCAACCGCAAACACCAAAACAATAATTTGATAGGTTAAAACGGATTAAACATAAGCAAAGTCCCATATTTTCCCTTAAGCACGTTTAAGCAAAACTAATGATAGGATTAGTAAAACTTAATCAAATTATCCAAATTTTCTAACAGAGGCCTAAAACAATATTTCTAAATTTATCAATATTTTTCCAGATTTTTAACATGTATTAATTCGCTAATTATCACTAATTACCCTTAATTAACCATAATTACTGAGGAACTATGCAAATCACTTACCTTAGCCACAAATAAAACCTTTAAAACCGAAATTCTATTACTTGGGCGCGAATACCAATGCAACACAGTAGCTCTGCCTCGATTCTTGTGCTAATCCTCTTTGATTTGATGTAGATTTGGCTTAATTAGTGATTAGGAGGTGATTTGGGGTGTTTTAGTTGTGGGAGGCCATTACTACGGCTCCAAGAATGAAAGTGGCGACTGGAAAATAAAGTAAAATTCGTTTTCTAAACCCTAGCATCCCTCTTGTACTCTTAATCCCGAAATTCCCCTTTGGGCCTAGTTGTTAATCACCCGATTAAGCCCAATTAAGCTGGTTTTCACCACCTGAAAATTGTTTCAGCCATATCTCCCAAGCGGTGAGTCCATTTGGCTTATATGACCACTCTACGGGAAGGTAAACCATCACTTGGATCTAATGGAAGTGGTTTCAGGTCAAAACTCATTTCCAATCAAAAGTTATGGCCGAAACAAGATTTGCTAGGGGTAAAATGGTCATTTAAAAATTGGCAAAAATCATGAATATGGGAAATGACCCCAATAGTCATCTCCCAAAGTTACATAACCATACAACTTCATATGTGACAGAAATAAATATTCTACGATCCTTCGACACGTAGAATGCGGGTCGTTACATTCTTCCCCCCCTAAGAAAGTTCATCCCCGAAATTCCTTAACCCAAAACATACAAAGGATCCCGCATTCCTACCAGCCATATACAACAGTCAAACATGTAAAACAAGCAAAACAAACCTATCCTAGCATGCAGAAAGACTAAATCGAAACTGAAATCTTACTAGCCGAAGAGTTCTGGATACGTCTTCCTAACTCTCTCCTCTATCTCCTAAGTACAACCATTCTCATCCTCGCCCCACTGAAATTTGACTAATTTCACCGCCTTCCTTCGAAGCTGCTTCATATTGTTCCCACCAATACACATAGGCCTAGGGTTCCCAACCGCCTCAGGTTCAACTTCGATGTCATCCAACTAATCAGGTGAAATAGTCCCATCTAGGTTGTGTACGAACTTCCTTAACTGGGAAACATGAAACACGTTGTGAACTTTTGCCATCTTGTCTGGTAATTCAACTTTATATGCCAAATTCCCAATTTGCTCAAGAACTGGGAATGGACCAACAAATCTTGGTGCTAACTTGCCTCTCCTGCCAAATCATATCACGCTCTTCAACGGAGAAATTTTGACAAACACCAAGTCGCCAATGAAGAACTTAAATTCTCTTCTCCTCTTATCAGCATAGCTTTTCTACCTATCTTGGGCAGCCTTCATTCGCTGTTGGACAACCTTAATCTTAGCTGAAGTTTCTCTTATTACATCCGGTCCAAGCACAAACTTCTCACCAGTTTCTCACCAAAATGACAATGAGTTGCACGGTCTTCCGTACAAAATTTCAAATGGAGCCATACCAATACTGGATTGATAACTATTGTTATATGCGAACTCTACTAGATGCAAATGGTCATCCCATGATCCACCAAAGTCTAATATGCAAGCTCTCAAGAGATCTTCTAATACTCGATTCACCCTCTCTGTCTATCCGTCAGTTTAAGGATGATATGCGGTCCTGAGATGTAATTCTGATCCTAACGCCTCTTATAAGCTCTTCCAAAATCCACTAGTGAACAACGGATCTCGGTCACTCACAATGCCTTTAGGTATTCAATAAAATCTCACTACCCACTTTTCATATAGTTCAGCTAACTTAGCTGCTGTTCTATTCGACTTGACAGGTATAAATCTTGCACTCTTGGTCAATCGGTCCACATTCACCCAAATGCTATCATGGCCCGATCTAGTCCTTGGTAACCCATCAATGAAATCCATTGAGACTTGCTCCCATTTCCATTTTGGAATCTCTAATGGTTGCAACAAACCACTAGGCTACTTTTTCTCAACTTTAACTAGCTGGCAATTCATGCATTTGGATATAAACTTCCCAATGTCTCTTTTCATCCCTTCCCAGTAGTAGGTCTGTTTCATGTCTCGATACATCTGGTTACCACCGGGGTGTATAGTCAGTTTTGAGTGATGACATTCTCTAAGCACTTCATCTCTCAATCCATTGACATTGGGTACAACTAGTCTTCCATTCTTCCTAAGCCATCCATCTCGATCAAGCCCATACTTGCTTATCTCTTAGTCGATTCCCATCTCTAATTTTGAGATGATTTCCAATAGGTTAGGATCGTTCCTCTGACTGGAACCAGTCCTCTCAATTAAAGTGGGCCTGATCGTCAAACTAGATAACATTTCTGGATCCAATTCGCACTTTGGTCTGAAATCATACCCAACGATGTACTCCAGTTGCTTCCATTCTAGAAACATAGCCCCTAAACTGGCATGTCTTTTACTCAATGCATCAGCTACCGCGTTGCTCTTTCCTGGTGTGTGCGCATCATCGAAATCATAGGAAGCTAAGAATTCTAACCATCTTTGCTGTCGGAGATTTAGGTCCTTCTGAGAGAAAAGATATTTTAACGATTTATGATTAATAAACAACTCGAATCTTTCTCCCAAGAGATAGTGTCTCCACATCTTCAATGCAAACACGATCGCTGCCAATTCCAAATTATGGGTAGGGTATCTTTTCTCATGCGGTTTCAGCTACCGACTTGCATAAGCTACAACCCTACCTCCTTGCATCAATACAACACCTAGTCCGGTACCATAGGCATCCGTGTATACCGTCATCTCTTCATTCCCCTTAGAAATGACTAACACTGGTGCACATGTCAACTTTTCCTTTAGGCTCTTGAATGCATTCTTGCACCTTTCGTCCCAGACGAAAGCTTGATTCTTCTTGGTCAATTGAGTCAATGGTGCTGCTATCTTGGAGAAGTCTTGGATAAACTTACGATAATATCCAGATAACCCCAAGAAACTTCTTATGTCCGTTGCACTCTTAGGCGTAGACCAATCTTGCACCGTAGCTACCTTCGCAGGATCCAAGGCAATACCATTCTCTGAAAAAACATGGCCCAAGAATCTCACTTCCCTCCTCTAGAAGTGACACTTAGAGAATTTTGCTTTCAACTGGGGTTTTCTCAACACCTCCATTACTATCCTCAAATGTTCCTTGTGTTCTTCCTCCGTCCTCGAATAAACAAGTATATCATCCACAAACACAAGAACAAACTTATTCAATTGATCTCTGAATACCCTATTCATAAGATCCACAAAATATGCTGGCGCATTGGTTAACCCAAATGGCTTGACCAACCACTCATAAAATCCAGACGGCGTCCAAAATGCCGTTTTAGCTATACTCTCAGCTTCCACTCTAAGCTGATGAAAACCAGTCGCAAGATCCAACTGAGAGAATACTCTAGCGCCACTCAACTGATCAAACAAATTATCTATCCACGGTAGAGGATACTTATTCTTCTTCGTCACCTTATTCAACTCATGGTAGTCCACAACTGGTGCTCCCGACTCAAAAACACTTCTTCTGATAAATCCCTTCTTCAAAAGATCGCTTACTTGCAATGCGAGCTCTCGCTGCTCCCTTGGTGCCATACGACGAAGCGGCATCACTATAGGTCTGGAATCTTTCACCAAATCAACACGCAACTCAATCTCTCGGTGTGGTGGAAAGCCGGTCCCTTCCTCGAAGGCATCCGGATACTGGCCAACCACGGGCAAACCTAACAACTCATCATGCGGGATGTCGAGGGAATTTAGAAAACCAGCCATTAACCCATCGCTGGGTAGACCACCAAACACTACCCTCCGCCCATCGTCCGCTCTAGCTATCACCAAAAAGCCCTCACAGTCTACCACCACCCTGTATCTTTGGAGCCAATCGACTCCCAAAATAATGCCAAATCCAATAAAGCCCAAAACAAAGCAATCACAAAGAAACATGCATCCAAAACTTGATAAGACCACATTACGGCAAATTAAGCTAAGGCTAGTCGAACCACCAATCGGGTTCGTCACTACTAAAGGTCTATCGACAATCTCGGGTTCCAATTCCAACCTATCTACCAGGTCACTAGATATGAAGGAACTGAAAGCTCTGGTATCAAACAAAACTCTAACAGGAACATCACAAACAGAAAGCATACCTTGAATAACGACATTCTTTCCCATTTCCGCCGTAGTTGGGGCATTCGACGAAGAAGGAATAACATTAAGGGCATATGCTTTCACCATCTGCTTTTCTTTAAGGGGTTGCGGACACTTGTCCTTGTGATGTCCCACTTGGCCACAGTTGAAGCACTTCCTGTCTGCTGGCTTTGCTTGACAATTACTAGCATAGTGGCCCTTCTTCCCACAGCTAAAGCACTCAACATCTTTCTTCTTCTTCTGGCCATCCTTATTCTGGTTTTGCTTCCTCGTATTCTGAGAACCACTCTTGCCTCCACCGCTTGCTTGCGGTTTTGGCTCCTCTGTAGATGCGACCTCAGTCTTTGACTTAGGGTAAAGACTTTCTGATCTTAAAGCTTTCCCCACAATCGATTCAAACGTCTCATCGATGTGGTTAATAAGCCTTTCCCCCAAGTATCCATCCAAGCTAGTTATGAACTTCTCGTTCTTCTTCTCAGTAGTATCTATTAGGGATAACCCATATTTCGACAAAGTGTATAATTCGGAAATATACTCTGAGACAGCTCTTCCATTCTTCTTAAGTTCCAAGAATTTCTTAAACAGCACTGACTTCTGAGCAGCTGCCTTTATAGCATTCCACCAATTCATTGCCCGTCCTTGAAACTGACGGGATGCAAGCCTTCTCTTCATCGCATCTTCGATACTCAAGTCTTCGAAGATACGCTCGTAGCTATCCAACCAATCCTGAACATCCGTCGCCGACTCTGTTTCGTGGAATGGCTTTCCACCAAGACTAGTGTAATCCTTGCAAAGCTTGGCGAAATCGGCCCTAGGCACCTGCACCGCTGCACCACCACCATTAGCAGTATTAGGGACTGTAACACCCCACCTCCGCTAGGGTCACTCACAAAGGGAATGCACTAGTTTTGGAGGGGTATTATCGAGATAACATCACAGAATTATCACAAGACAGAACATTAATAAAAAAAAATTTAAGTAAACAGCGGAAGAATTTATGAGCAAAATAGAACTTCATTTTATTCCAAAATAAACCATGTCTCTTACAAACATTTCAAATAACTTCATTACAACTGTCTTGTAATAATAGCCAAAGAAGCAATAACTTTAAAAGAGAAAAACAGCTTATTCCCCAAGTGCAGTAAAAAGAAGCAGCCATAGCAAACCGTACATGCTGAGCCAAAGCAAGTGATATCCAAGCTAAGAGCTAGTGTTTCCTCCCTGAGAACCTCGAGGGGGGGGGGGGGGGGGGTGGGGGGAACGAAAGAAAAAGAGGCAAAAGGAAAAGGGTCAGTCATAAAGACGGAGTAAGTCCTAGTGACTTTCAGTGTAAAAACGGTTAAAACAACCTATCATGTATGAACTGGAACTAAACTTAAGAATGGTGTCAAGGTAAACAAGATCGACTAAGGTGATCAAGGTAAGTCAAGACAAGTCAAGTAAAGCATTACATGTTCGAGATTCGTTGCATCGACTGTACTAGTATACTAAGCCCATATCACAAGTTAATCACGAAATAAATCCCACGGCCCAATATCATGAAATGACCCTGAAACGGGGTCTGACCCAAGTACGGGGTCCTACGGAGCAATTATCTAGTCGATCGGCTCCCTACAAGTTCTAGCTCGTCAAGTGTCCGTGTCATACGGCTAATCACGAATGTAGTCACCTGTGTTGGGTCCACCTTCGGGTGTATCAGCCCTAGGGTGTCAACCCCTGACACGATTCAAGATGCATAGATAAATCTACGGATACCCAGTGTCTGCCCCGGAATACGTGCACGACTATAGCCCACCGAACCTACACTGGCGTACCCCACTGCCGTCGTTCACCTCTTACAATCAGCCTAGTAATCGTGCCCCACCCGGCCTAGCCCCAGGGTACCTTGATACATCTAGAGGGTTACTGCTGAAAGGGGTCGTGTCTAGGGTTTCGCCTAACAGATTAGGTCATGTAATTCGTGACCTAACCCGCCTAACCGATTAAGTCATGTAATTCGTGACTTAATCCTTTTCCAGTCTAGTCATGTCAAGATGGTTAAGTATGTCATTTAAATTCGTGACTTAACCCGCTTACGTGTCATGTCAAGTTGGCTAAGTGTTGTCGTTTCAAGTCCATGACTTAGCCCTAAGTTGGTTAAGTTGTCTTTTCATGTTCATGACTTAACCCTAATTGGCATTAATTGGTTCTTTAATGCACCGAACCACTCACATTGGATCTTATTGTTCGTAGCCACTGGATTTGCCGGGCGGTTCCGGGCAGGTTTACGCTAAGAACTCAACCCAACCTCGGGTTTCAAGCGCGATGTGACCAACTACCCACATTGGATCCTATTGTTTGTAGCAACTGGATTTGTCGGGCGGTTCCGGGCAGATTTACACTACAAACTCAACCCAACCTTGAGTTGGCCACTTTCTTGTTTTATAAAGTCATGCCCATGTTCTTATCAGATTCGTGCTATTTTCATAGCATGTTCATTTATCAATTTCGTGCCCAACTAAGGCATGTTTCAAGTCAAGTCATAGAATATTCAAGTCAAGTTTTTCGTTCCATATTTCATGTTCTACTTATGCCAAATTTCATGGTTTATGATTATAACCAATTCAAGTTTTGCCTACTCTACCCAATCGTATCCCCAACGCATATAAACGTACTTCGTTCACAAGCATAAACAATTCAAGAGATAAAGGGGAATAACACCAAACATGTGATAGGCATATGTGACAATTCCACCATCACTTGCATAATAAACAGGCTATAACATATCACATGGTTTCGATACTAGCATGATGATAACTTGGCATAGTAATGGTTCCAACTTAGTTCAACATGATGAATTCAACTTTACATCATAGGCATAATAATCATTGCGGGCATAATAATAATTTTATTACAAACATGAAACATTAAAGGCATGGTAATTCTAATAGGCATAGTGGATTCCAATTTAGTATTTTTAACATAATGATTCTCATCTAGCATTATAAACATAATGATTCCAACTTTTCATCATAACCTAGCGATTCCCAATTTAACATGATAGGTATATTAACATCACAGGCATAGTTTCATTAATATCATGGACATGGTTTAATTAGCATCATAGGCATGGTTTAATCAACATGAGGATTTCAATGAACATAATGATTCCATGGACATGTATTTGTTCAACTTGCAATAGAATTAAGCCCAAGTGATTCATAACAACATCAACATCATGATAAGTTTAACTTGCAACATTAACATAGCACTATTCCCAAATTTTGATTCAAAGTTAAACAATATAAACATGGATTAATAATAGTTCTTAAATCCGGTTTCAATTCATAGCATGTCCATGTTATTTTAGCGTTTTTGCCTAAAAAGTGACATAGAACTTACAATATGAAGCAAGCAATCCAAATCAAAACTTTAAATCAAATAGCCCCAAATCCGTTGTCTAAAGCGTCGTAGTTGTTGTAGCTTCTAGTTGTAGCCTTCAAGAATCATCCTTCGTCTTCTTTAATTTTTGTTCTTTGTATTTTTAATTTAGAGTTCTAGGTTTAATGGCGGCTGCATGAGTGCTAAAATGAAATAGTATGATTTAGGCTAGGTCTTAGGGTCTTTGAATAGTTGTAGGCAACTCATTTAGGCCATTAGATCAACCCCAGAGTTAATCCGGACCATCAAAACACATACCGGGCTTCAAAAATGGGTTCTCGGCCAAACCAGGCCGACCAAGTCGACCTGTACAGGGGGGGTCGATTCTAGGGTCGACCTGGCCTGGGGAGGTCGACTCTAGGGTCGACTCGGTTCTGTCTGCCAGAAAGTCTGCTGAAACTTGTTTTGGCCATATCTTGGTCATACGGACTCCGATTTTCGAAAACTCGGACTCTATTTCACGTATTTTTTCGAGAGGAACGCAATGGTGAAGTCCATTTTACCTAATTCTTGATTCTTAAATTAGTTATCCTTATTTTACTATCTTTTCCGTTACACACACCGTTACCGAACTAATTTTTCTTCTCTTCCAAATATTAATTAATTCTTCTTATGCATCACCATTATTTACCTATCTAAACATATTTTTATATATTTTATTTCATTTTTAATTATACCTTGATTTCTTGTTTTCACATGTTGTTAAAATTCGGGTTGTTACATTCTCCCCTCCTTAAAGGATTTCGTCCCCGAAATCTGCAAGTTAGGAAGAACGTATCCTACCATCCATCACCCATCTACTCAAAGCATCATCCACAGGCAGTCATTGTCCTTAAAAGATTTCTAATGATGTATGAACATATGCAGAAAGTGTGTGTATATGTTCATTATCTAATGCAAATGATCCAGCCTGATTGATCTTCTCAAATGCAAAATATGTTTAGTGAAATGAATCCAATATGTATGCAAAAAATTTCCTATTATAATTCATAATTTCTATATGAGTGCTCAAACATTCAATTATATGCAACAACCAAATGATAGCACAACCAAGTTTCCAAAATAATCACTCATGCATATGCAAGTATGAAACTGTGACTGAGCCGATCTAGTGCCTAATGTGTATTCATGCATCCACGAGCAACCACTTGCGACCACTTGCAATCATAACATGTTTCAATTACATGTTTACATCCAAAAAGATTCTACCTATGGTTCTAAAGATAGGATCGAGGAGATAACAAGATAAAACAAAGCATCTAGAAAAAGAAGTTAACGATGTACCCCTAGAAGGTCCGGTCTGCTTTTTAGGGAAGTCCTTGCTAATATGTCCAGTCTCCCCACAATGAAAACATTCACCTTGCTTTCTCTTCCTCTTTCTACAATCCTTGGCTATGTGCCCTTCCGTACCACAGAAATTGCATTTCCTTTTATCACGTGAGTTGTCGTTCTTGCCTCCTTTCTCGGGGTCTACCTTCTTATTCTGAGAATCGTTGGGCTTGACCTCTTTCTTGCCCTTTTTATCTTCCTCATACAATAGGGCCATATCCACCAAGCTTTCAAAGGTCGCCCCCATGGGCACATGAGTCATGGCCAAACCATGTAGTGGCTCGTTCAAGCCTCGTGCAAAACGTAGCGCCTTTATCTGAGGAGTGTTGACTAACTCTAATCCGAAGCGAGCAAGCTGGTTGAAACGGTTTACATATTCTTTAACTGTCATATTTCCTTGTTTAAGGGCTGGAAACCGTTCCGTTTGGAGACTCTCCTCTGCCGATGACAAGAACTTAAGCCCAAATCTCCCTCTAAAGTCCACCCAAGTCTCAATGGGCCTAGTAGCGTTGGTGACTTCCCACCAATAAGAAGCTTCCTCTTTCATGAGCTACGCCGCCAACTGTACTTTCCTATTGTCCTCTACCTCAAAGATAACAAACAAGTCTTCGGTTTCCTTCAACCAATTTCGTGCCTCAACAAAAGTTTCAGTTCCTAGGAAATCCTTTCCGCCCATGGCCTTAAAGTCCTTGCATATCTTTGAAAAAGCGGTTTCTCGCGGAGGATGAGGAGGAGGCTTGGCTGGGCCTATACATTAGCCCGAGCCTCGAGGAAACGACGGAACCAAGTGGGTATATTGACACCCTCGGGAAGATTAAGATCGCCGGCCATGATAAGCTGAAAACGAAAAAGGAAAAGATTCAAATGAGGAAACAAAGATAGTGCTAATGGCTTTTTGGGGAATAGCCTTTTGAAATAAACCAACTTTTCTTGAAAAGTGCTTCTTTGTAAATGGTTTTGAAAAAAAATTCAAAAGGTTTTCAAAACTTTTGCCTAGTCTTGGTAACCTTCTGCTCTGATACCAAGTGTAACACCCCACCTCCGCTAGGGTCAGTCACAAAGGGAATGCACTAGTTTTGGAGGGGTATTATTGAGATAACATCACAGAATTATCACAAGACAGAACATTAATAAAAAATAAAATTAAGTAAACAGCGGAAGAATTTATGAGCAAAACAGAACTTCATTTTATTCCAAAATAAACCATGTCTCTTACAAACATTTCAAATAACTTCATTACAACTGTCTTGTAATAATAGCCAAAGAAGTAATAACTTAAAAACAGAAAAACAGCTTATTCCCCAAGTGCAGTAAAAAGAAGCAGCCATAGCAAACCGTACATGCTGAGCCAAAGCAAGTGATATCCAAGCTAAGAGCTAGTGTTTCCTCCCTGAGAACCTGGGGGGGGGGGGGGAAACGAAAGAAAAAGAGGCGAAAGGAAAAGGGTCAGTCATAAAGACTGAGTAAGTCCCAGTGACTTTCAGTGTAAAAACGGTTAAAACAACCTGTCATGTATGAACTGGAACTAAACTTAAGAATGGTGTCAAGGTGAACAAGATAGACTAAGGTGATCAGGATAAGTCAAGACAAGTCAAGTTAAGCATCACATGTTCGAGATTCGTTGCATCGACTGTACTAGTATACTAAGCCCATATCAAAAGTAAATCACGAAATAAATCCCATGGCCCAATATCATGAAATGACCCTGAAACGGGGTCTGACCCAAGTACGGGGTCCTACGGAGCGATTATCTAGTCGATCGGCTCCCTACAAGTTCTAGCTCGTCAAGTGTCCGTGTCATACGGCTAACCACGAATGTAGTCACCTGTGCTGGGTCCACCTTCGGGTGTATCAGCACTAGGGTGTCAACCCCTGACACGATTCAAGATGCACAGATAAATCTACGGATACCCAGTGTCTGCCCCAGAATACGTGCACGACCGTAGCCCACCGAACCTACACTGGCATACCCCACTGCCGTCGTTCACCTCTTACAATCAGCCCAGTAATCGTGCCCCACTCGGCCTAGCCCCAGGGTACCTTGATACATCTAGAGGGTTACTGCTGAAAGGGGTCGTGTCTAGGGTTTCGCCTAACAGATTAGGTCATGTAATTCGTGACCTAACCCGCCTAACCGATTAAGTCATGTAATTCGTGACTTAATCCTTTTCCAGTCTAGTCATGTCAAGATGGTTAAGTATGTCATTTAAATTCGTGACTTAACCCGCTTACGTGTCATGTCAAGTTGGCTAAGTGTTGTCGTTTCAAGTCCATGACTTAGCCCTAAGTTGGTTAAGTTGTCTTTTCATGTTCATGACTTAACCCTAATTGGCATTAATTGGTTCTTTAATGCACTGAACCACTCACATTGGATCTTATTGTTCGTAGCCACTGGATTTGCCGGGCGGTTCCGGGCAGGTTTACGCTACGAACTCAATCCAACCTCGGGTTTCAAGCGCGATGTGACCAACTACCCACATTGGATCCTATTGTTTGTAGCAACTGGATTTGCCGGGCGGTTCCGGGCAGATTTACACTACAAACTCAACCCAACCTCGAGTTGGCCACTTTCTTGTTTTCTAAAGTCATGCCCATGTTCTTATCAGATTCGTGCTATTTTCATAGCATGTTCATATGTCAATTTCGTGCCCAACTAAGGCATGTTTCAAGTCAAGTCATAGAATATTCAAGTCAAGTTTTTCGTTCCATATTTCATGTTCTACTTATGCCAAATTTCATGGTTTATGATTATAACCAATTCAAGTTTTGCCTATTCTACCCAATCGTATCCCCAACGCATATAAACGTACTTCGTTCACAAGCATAAACAATTCAAGAGATAAAGGGGAATAACACCAAACATGTGATAGGCAAATGTGACAATTCCACCATCACTTGCATAATAAACAGGCTATAACATATCACATGGTTTCGATACTAGCATGATGATAACTTGGCATAGTAATGGTTCCAGCTTAGTTCAACATGATGAATTCAACTTTACATCATAGGCATAATAATCATTGCGGGCATAATAATAATTTTATTACAAACATGAAACATTAAAGGCATGGTAATTCTAATAGGCATAGTGGATTCCAATTTAGTATTTTTAACATAATGATTCTCATCTAGCATTATTAACATAATGATTCCAACTTTTCACCATAACCTAGCGATTCCCAATTTAACATGATAGGTATATTAACATCACAGGCATAGTTTCATTAATATCATGGACATGGTTTAATTAGCATCATAGGCATGGTTTAATCAACATGAGGATTTCAATGAACATAATGATTCCATGGACATGTATTTGTTCAACTTGCAATAAAATTAAGCCCAAGTGATTCATAACAACATCAACATCATGATAAGTTTAACTTGCAACATTAACATAGCAATATTCCCAAATTTTGATTCAAAGTTAAACAATATAAACATGGATTAATAATAGTTCTTAAATCCGGTTTCAATTCATAGCATGTCCATGTTATTTTAGCGTTTTTGCCTAAAAAGTGACATAGAACTTACAATATGAAGCAAGCAATCCAAATCAAAAATTTAAATCAAATAGCCCCAAATCCGTTGTCTAAAGCGTCGTAGTTGTTGTAGCTTCTAGTTGTAGCCTTCAAGAATCATCCTTCGTCTTCTTTAATTTTTGTTCTTTGTATTTTTAATTTAGAGTTCTAGGTTTAATGGCGGCTGCATGAGTGCTAAAATGAAATAGTATGATTTAGGCTAGGTCTTAGGGTCTTTAAATAGTTGTAGGCAACTCATTTAGGCCATTAGATCAACCCCAGAGTTAATCCGGACCATCAAAACACATACCGGGCTTCAAAAATGGGTTCTGGGCCAAACCAGGCCGACCAGGTCGACCTGTACAGGGGGCGTCGACTCTAGGGTCGACTCTAGGGTCAACCTGGCCTGGGGAGGTCGACTCTAGGGTCGACTCGGTTCTGTCTGCCAGAAAGTCTGCTGAAACTTGTTTTGACCATATCTTGGTCATACGGACTCCGATTTTTGAAAACTCGGACTCTATTTCGCGTATTTTTTCGAGAGGAACGCAATGGTGAAGTCCATTTTACCTAATTCCTGATTATTAAATTAATTATCTTTATTTTACTATCTTTTCCGTTACACACACCGTTACCGAACTAATTTTTCTTCTCTTCCAAATATTAATTAATTCTTCTTATGCATCACCATTATTTACCTATCTAAACATATTTTTATATATTTTATTTCATTTTTAACTATACATTGATTTCTTGTTTTCACATGTTGTTAAAATTCGGGTTGTTACAAGGACTGCCCTCTGAACGTCCCTAAGCATCTCCCTCATGCGGTCAGTAAATGTAACACCCCGTATTTTCTATGATCGTATAAGTAACAAATCATAGAATAATTAAATTATAAAATAAGAATCAAGGGAAATGGGTTGCGCCATTCTGTTCTTCTCGAAGTTATTCTTGAAAACGATCCGAGTTTTCGAGAAACGGAGTTCGTTTGAGGGAGATATGGCCCTCCAAAGTTTCAGAGAATTTCAGAATCGAAAACAGCTCAAAGATTCGAATTCAAATTCAAAATCCCAGAACAGGCTGGGCGGGAAAATTCTGCCCATGGACCAGGTCGACCTGGCGGTTGACCATAGTGTCGACCTCCCAGGGCCAGGTCGACCATATTGTCGACCTGGGGTCGACCTGGCCAGACCAGGTCGACCATAGAGTCGACCTGGGGTTCGACCTGCTCCCGAAACCCAGTTTTTTTAACCTGGTTCATTCTGATGTATCCGGTCTCTTTTCTATCTAGATTCGTCCTCCTAATCCTATATAAACTCACCCCTAGCCTCATTGTCTCCACACCATTTCATTCTGTCTATATTCTGCCTCTGTTCTAATTAAAAATAAAAATGGCGTCGCTACCCTGCTGGAATCAAAACTTGGACTGATGAATCTTCTTCCAACCTGGATAGAATTAAAAGCTAAATCAAATCTCAAATCCAAGTTTAGAGCTACGACAACAATTAAAGAGGAATAATTCAACATTTCTGCATCAACAACAGTTTATTTTCCTTTCTTAAAACCACGAAAGGCAAGTACAGTTATTTTCCGCTATAAACTGTAATTATAATTGTAACATGATTATAAATCTGAATCTGAGGTTATGTATATTCTTATCTGTCAGATCTGCTTTCTGTGACTATTCCGTACCTCTTTCTTCTTTCTGTTTTATAGCCAGGCTACTACGAGCCTGCGCCATATCTCATAATAGATTAACGCACGAACGCTAAATTTTGGGGACAAATAATAATGCATAATAGGACATGAAACTGTTGCCTATGAGACTATTGCCCATGACAATGATTCATTGACTATGAGACTATTTCCTATGACTATGATTCATTGACTATGAGACTATTGCCTATGACCATGATTCATGACTATGAGACTATTTCCTATGACATTGAATAAGAAACTATTGTGATTAGTAGCCCATGACTATTGTGGTTAGTTGTCTATAACTATTGTAGTTAGTTTCTTATGCCTATTCCCTTAATGATGTTAGATCTCATATTTACTATGTAACTTTGCTAGTTTATTCCCATTCACTGTTATGTACATCGAGCCTATAGGGCCATTTCATGAGTATTTAGAGAACTTGTGGAAACATGTTATACGGGGATTGGGCGTAGTTTAATTAAGTAAGTCTGGCATAGCAAATATGTTGGCATAATTCTGAGTGGGCTATAATAGAGAATGATTTACATGTGTATTACTAGTCTTGGACATAAATGGTGAACTAGAATATTAAATCTAGTTTTGAAATGAACTGTAAATGGGAATATTAAGGATACAATTTGAGGCATATATTGTATTATGAATTATGACCTTGATTTAGGCATGTAAGTTTAGGCTAAATTTATGATTGGGCAAGATATGTAAATAGAGTTTTAGATATATATAATCTGCTAATTGTGTTAAATTGCCTTATCAGCTAAATAGCCTAATATGCTAGTTCTGTTATATTGCCTAAACTGCTAATTAGATTGAATTTCCTAATCTGCTAATTGTGTTAAATTGCCTTATCTGCTAAATCTGCTAAATAGCTTAATCTACAAGATCTGTTATCTATTTAATCTGTTGAATGACGTAATCTGCTGGAACTGAAATGCTGAAATTTGAAGTATGTGAATCTGTAGGCTCGACTTAAAATTGAGCAAAACTTGTTAATAGAACCTCGAATAATCTACTGTAACTTGTACAGAAGTTTAATTTGTTAAATAAACAGAATTAGTTTGATATCTGAAAAATCTGTATTGGAATGAACTGGCTATGACACGAGTTTAGACTCTGTTTGCGGTAGAAGCCTGCTCGGAACCAACCGGCTTAACCAACGACCGCAAACTGTCAGTCTAATGTGAGAGGTCGTAGGCATAACTAAAATATGCTCAGACACGAGGTTAGGTCTGGCTTGTGGTAGAAGTCTCCCCGGAACCGCCCGGCATATCCAGTGGCCACAAACTACCGACCTAATGTGAGAGGTCTATGCATTAATATTTAATTAATGCAAATCTGGGATAAATATGATGTCTAAAACGTGTTGGGTGGATAGGGTTAAGCCAATTGGACTAATGAATTTAACAAACCCGTTTCGTGAATCTGTAGGCCCAATTACAAAGTTAGACAAATCTGTAAATCTGTTAAATCCGTATATCTGATCCGTTAGTCTGAAAGTTTGTCTGATCTGTGAACTAGTTAATCTGAACTCTGGATGTCTGAAGTTGTAAATAAGTTAATCAGAAATCTGTTAGTCTGGGGACACAAGGTTAGGAGGGAAATTACTTGTGTCATCTGTTGTTTGGGACCCATATTAGTTAGTAACCCTTTCTGGTATCAAACTTTGACCCAACAGTAGTTAGGGTCCGGGCACGCTTACTGAACTAATTATAAGTGGTTCATTCTGATAATGGCGAGAGTTGTTGATGGTGCGTTCCAACCGGGTCATGTACGTGCATGGATCCCGGTCTGCCTCTGAGGATGTAAGACGCCGTGACATCTGTAAATAGGTCTGTGCCAATTGGTTGTCACTTTAGGGAGTGATACACCCTATTGTGGAGCCGACACAGGGTATTTATGTATTAGGGAGCTGATCGATTGGGGTAGGGTTTTAGGGTACACTTTGTTCTGTCTGTTCTGTTGGTACCGTCTGTTTCTATTGGGTGGCAACACCTGTCTGTTTCTGTGTGGTACCGTCTGTTCGGGTGGTAAAGGCCCATTTACTAGTGTACACCTAATTCTACATTCTGTTTCCGTAGGGATTAATCTGTTTCTGTTTCTGCACCTCCTGTTCGGGTGGTAAAGGCCCATTATTAGCATTCTGTTTCTGTCCGTTTCTGTTGAAGTGGTAAAGGCCCATTACTAGCATTTTCTTCTGTGGAAATTATTTTGTTCCTGTTTCTGTTTCAGTAGACATTAGGCTGACACCTAATCCTGTTATACTAGTATTAGTGCAGAGAAATGAAAAGTAATATTATTCTGTTTCTTCTGTTTAAGCTAAGTACATCTGCTGCTCCTATTACTGTTATTCCTCATCCAGTTTTATTTGGATGCCATGATTATTATTATCTGTTCATATGCTGAAAGTCACTGAACTTGCCAGACTTTATGTCTGAGCTTGCTTGTTTTCGCCCCTTTTTCTTCCGTTTCCCCCCAGGTTTTCCAAGGAGGGAATACTTTAGCTTGATCCGGATTTCTTCTGCTTGAAGTACTTAGAGTGCTTAAAGTACGGCTTGACTCCTTATGGCAGCTTCTGTGGGGACGATGATTTTAAAGTTTTGTACTCTGATGATTTTCTGAACAAGACTGATATTTATGTACTTAAGTTTTTCTGGAAAGATGTAACCAAACTGATTTCTGTTTTCCGCTGTAATAAAGTTATAGTTTCTCAAGTATTGTTTATCTATCTTGTAGATTTCTGTTTTGTCTACTAAAACGCTCCACCAAAAGTTAAGGCATTCCCTTTGCGAGTGTCCTTAACGGAGGTGGGGTGTTACACTTGGTATCAGAGCTGAAGGTTACCAGATTAGATAAAAAGTTTTTGAAAACTATTTTCAAAAAGGATTTAAAAGGAAGTATTTTCAAAAATAAAGTTTATTTTGAAAAACATAATCCCCAAAAAGCCATATATCTATCTTTTCAGTTCTCCGTTTTAAATCTTCTTCTTTCATTCCAGCATGTCTGGGAATCTTAACTTTCCAGAGGGCGTGCCAATACCTGGCTGGTTCAGGAGGTACTTAGAGGCTAGGGCCAACGATGCAGGCCCAGCAGATATTCCTCCTGCAGCTGCAGCGATTCCTCCTCCTCCGCCCCCTCCTCGTGCAATTGCTTTTTCAATGATCTGTAAAGATTTTAGGGCCATGGGTGGAAAGGATTTCAAGGGAACTAAATCATTCTTAGAAGCGAGAAACTAGCTCAAAGAAACTGAGGATCTGTTCGTTATTTTCGAGGTGTACGATAGGCAGAAGGTACAATTGGCGGTATGGTTGCTCAAGGACGAAGCTTCCTATTGATGGGAAGTCACTAACGCCGAGAGGCCGGTTAAAACATGGATGGATTTTAGAACAAGATTTGAGACGAATTCCTCTCGCAAGCTGAACGAAGTCTACAACTGGAAAAGTTCTTATCTCTTAAGCAAGGAAGTATGACAATCAAGGAATACGCAACCAGTTTAACCAACTAGCTAGGTTCGGGCTAGATTTAGTCAACACTCAGCATAAAAAGGCTCTCTGCTTTGTTAAAGGATTGAACGAGCCACTGCACAGCCTAGCCATGACCCATGTACCAATGGGAGCGACTTACGAGAGATTGGTGGATATGGCACTACTGCACGAGGAAGACAACGGCAAGAAAGAGGCAAAGAAGGAAGAACCACAGAACAAGAAAGCATGACCCAAAAAGGAATCACAAAAGAAGGGTAAAAAGTATGAAAATAAGAAGGAGAAAAAGTGCTTTACTTGTGGAAGCTCGACTCATCTGAACAAGGATTGCAGAAAAAGAAAGGGCACTTGCTTCGACTATGGTGAGATGGGGCACTTCACTAGGGACTGTCCGAAGAAACGAGGGCAAGGGCAGAGGGCAGGACCAACTTCTGGAAGACAGGCGAACACTCTCGAGGCTAGTGGATAGGATAGAAAAAGGAAAACTTTCTGTAGGAGGTTTAATTTCTTTATCTGTTTTTTTGAGTTAAAACTCTTTTCTGATTCTGGCATTTCGATTTTGTAATCGATACTCTGCACTTGAATACTAGTATTGTTTCTGATTCCGCTGTAGACTCAGACCCATAAGGGTTATGACTCATCCAATTGTGATAAGTTGGGTTTCTGTGTTGAGCGTTAAGTTGACTATGACGCATGCATTCTGGGGTTTTATCATGCTTAGTTTCCTAAGAATCATTTAGTAATCTGATCTGTACCAGTAATCCGTAAATATCTGAATATTTCTGATAAGGATGAGATTTCCAGTTTTGACATTGTCTAAGGAGGGTAATCCTCTGGGAGTCAATCTGATATTGATTTCGGTCTTTGGGGTTGATACTTAGGGGAATTTGTCTCTCAACCAAGGTCTAATGGAAACCAAGTTTTTGTTTAATCTGTACTCGATTCCATCATTCGACTGTATCCTATCTATCAAATTTTCGAACTTTAGGTAAAAACTAATGAGTGTAAACATGTGTTTGAGACATGTTATGTTTGATGGTTGCAAGTGGATGCAAGTGGTTGCTCGTGGATGCATATACACACACTAGGCACTAGATCGGCTTGAAAACACTCTCATACTGCATATGGATGTGTGAGCATTTTCAATTTCTGTGGATACAAAATGATTGACTCATCACATGGATGTTGCATATGAATGAATGGTTGTCACTCATTAAGAATAATATGTATCAAATAGGAAAATTGCATACATGTTGGACTCATGACACTGACATAGTTCGCATTAAGGAGGTCAACTGAATCAGTGGACCGCCTGATCTTTGCATTAGATAAGGAACATATACACACACTTTTGCATATGTTCATACAACATTAGAAGTTTTCTAAGGACAATGGATACTTATGGATGATGGTTGAGTAGATGGATGATTGGATGGTAGGACACATTCTTCTTAATTTGAAGATTTCGGGGACGAAATCCTTTAAGGAGGGAAGAATGTAACACCCCGTATTTTCTGTGATCGTATAAGTAACAAATCAGAGAATAATTAAATTATAAAATAAGAATAAAGGGAAATGGGTTATGCCACTGCGTTCGTCTCAAAATTCTGCTTGAAAAATAGTCCGAGTTTTCGAGAAACGGAGTCCGTATGAGGGAGATATGGCCCTCCAAAGTTTCAGAGAATTTTAGAATCGAAAACAGCGCAAAGATTCGAATTCAAATTCGAATTCGAAATCCCAGAACAGGCTGGGCGGGAAAATTCCCGCCCATGGACCAGGTCGACCTGGGGGTCGACCATAGTGTCGACCTCCCAGGGCCAGGTCGTCCATAATGTCGACCTGGGGGTCGACCAGGTCGACCATAGTGTCGACCTAGGGGTCGACCTGCTCCCGAAACCTAGTTTTTTTAACCTGGTTCATTCTGATGTATCCGGTCTCGTTTGTGTCTAGATTCGTCCGCCTAATCCTATATAAACTCACCCCTAGCCTCATTCTCTCCACATCATTTCATTCTGTCTATATTCTGCCTCTGTTCTAATTAAAAATAAAAATGGCATCACTACCCTGCTGGAATCAAAACTTGGACTGATGAATCTTCTTCCAACCTGAATAGAATTAAAAGCTAAATCAAATTTCAAATCCAAGTTTAGAGCTACGACAATAATTAAAGAGGAATAAATCAGCATTTCTGCATCAACAACAGTTTATTTTCCTTTCTTAAAACCACGAAAGGCAAGTACAGTTATTTTCCGCTATAAACTGTAATTATAATTATGACATGATTATATATCTGAATCTGAGGTTATGTATATTCTTATCTGTCAGATCTGTTTTTTGTGACTATTCTGTACCTCTTTCTTCTTTCTGTTTTATAGCCAGGCTACTATGAGCCTACGGCACATCTCATTAGAGATAAACGCGCGAACGCTAAATTTTGGGGACAAATAATAATGCATAATTGGACATGAAACTGTTGCCTATGAGACTATTGCCCATGACAATGATTCATTGACTATGAGACTATTGCCTATGACTATGATTCATTGACTATGAGACTATTGCCTATGACTATGATTCATGACTATGAGACCAATGCCTATGACATTGAATAAGAAACTATTGTGATTAGTCGCCCATGACTATTGTGGTTAGTTGTCTTTAAATATTGTAGTTAGTTTCTTATGCCTATTCCCTTAATGATGTTAGATCTCATATTTTCTATGTAACTTTGCTACTTTATTCCCATTCACTGTTATGTACATCGAGCCTATAGGGCCATTTCATGAGTATTTAGAGAACTTGTGGAAACATGTTATACGGGGTTTTGGCGTAGCTTAATTAAGTAAATCTGGCATAGAAAATATGTTGGCATAATTCTGAGTGGGCTATAATAGAGAATGATTTACATGTGTATTAGTCTTGGACATAAATGGTGAACTAGAATATTAAATCTAGTTTTGAAATGAACTGTAAATGGGAATATTAAGGCTAAAATTTGGGGCATATATTTTATTATGAATTATGACCTTGATTTAGGCATGTAAGTTTAGGCTAAATTTATGATTGGGCAAGATCTGTAAATAGAGTTTTAGATATATATAATCTGCTAATTGTGTTAAATTGCCTTATCTGTTAAATCTGCTTAATTGCCTAATCTGCTAGTTCTGTTATATTGCCTAAACTGCTAATTAGATTGAATTGCCTAATCTGCTAATTTTGTTTAATTGCCTTATCTGCTAAATCTGCTAAATAGCCTAATCTACAAGATCTGTTATCTGTTTAATCTGTTGAATGACGTAATCTGTTGGAACTGAAATGCTGAAATTTGAAGTATGTGAATCTGTAGGCTCGACTTAAAATTGAGCAAAACTTGTTAATAGAAACTCGAATAATTTGCTGTAACTTGTACGAAAGTTTAATATGATAAATAAACAGAATTAGTCTGATATCTGAAAAATTTGTATTGGAATGAATTGGCTATGACACGAGGTTAGACTCTGTTTGCGGTAGAAGCCTGCCCGGAACCAACCGGCTTAACCAGCGACCACAAACTGTCAGTCTAATGTGAGAGGTCGTAGGCATAACTAAAATATGCTCAGACACGAGGTTAGGTCTGGCTTGTGGCAGAAGTCTGCCCGGAACCGCCCGGCATATCCAGTGGCCACAAGCTACCGACCTAATGTGAGAGGTTTGTGCATTAATATTTAATTAATGCAAATCTAGGATAAATATGATGTCTAAAACGTGTTGGGTGGATAGGGTTAAACCAATTGGACTAATGAATTTAACAAACCCGTTTCGTGAATCTGTAGGCCCAATTACAAAGTTAGACAAATCCGTAAATCTATTAAATCCGTATATCTGATCCGTTTGTCTGATCTGTGAACTAGTTAATATGAACTCTGGATGTCTGAACTTGTAAATAAGTTAATCTGAAATATGTTAGTCTGGGGACACAAGGTTAGGAGGGAAATTACTTGTATCATCTGTTGTTTGGGACCCATATTAGTCAGTTACCCTTTCTGGTATCAAACTTTGACCCAACAGTAGGTAGGGTCTGGGCACGCTTACTGAACTAATTATAAGTGGTTCATTCTGATAATGGCGGGGGGTGTTGATGGTGCATTCCAACCGGGTCATTTGCGTGCATGGATCCCGGTCTGCCTCTGAGGATGTAAGACGCCGTAACATCTGTAAATAGGTCTGTGCCAATTGGTTGTCACTTTTGGGAGTGATACACCCTATTGTGGAGCTGACACAGGGTATGTATTACGGAGCTGATCGCTTGGGGTAGGGTTTTAGGGTACACTTAGTTTTGTCTGTTCTGTTGGTACCGTCTATTTCTATTGGATGGCAACACCTGTCTGTTTCTGCATGGTACCGTTTGTTCAGGTGGTAAAGGCCCATTATTAGCATTCTGTTTCTATCCGTTTCTGTTGGGGTGGTAAAGGCCCACTACTAGCATTTTCTTATGTGGAAATTATTCTGTTCCCGTTTCTGTTTCAGTAGACATTAGGGTGAAACCTAATCCAGTTATACAAGTATTAGTGCAGAGAAATGAAAAGTAATATTATTCCGTTTCTTCTGTTTAACCTAAGTACATCTGCTGCTCATGTTATTGTTATCCCTCATCCAGTTTTATTCGCATGCCATGATTATTATTATCTGTTCATATGCTGAAAGTCACTGGACTTGCCAGACTTTATGTCTGACCTTGCTTGTTTTCGCCCCTTTATCTTCCGTTCCCCCCAGGTTTTCCAAGGAGGGGATACTTTAGCTTGATCCGGATTTCTTCTGCTTGAAGTACTTAGAGTGCTTAAAGTATGGCTTGACTCCTTATGGCAGCTTCTGTGGGGATTATGATTTTAAAGTTTTGTACTTTGATGATTTTCTGAACAAGACTGATATTTATGTACTTGAGTTTTTCTGGAAAGATGTAACTAAACTAATTTTTGTTTTCTGCTGTAATAAAGTTATAATTTCTCAAGTATTGTTTATTTGTCTTGTAAATTTCTGTTCCCGCTCCACCAAAAGTTAAGGCATTCCCTTTGTGAGTGTCCTTAACGGAGGTGGGGTGTTACAGTAAACATCATCTTCATATCAGCAACACTCCCATTATTGGCTACTCTACCGGCACCCCTTGCGTATCGGCTCATTGTTTAATTTGTAAACAGAAAACGATTAACCATATCCATAGTGGAGCCAGTGCAGTGCGACTTCATCCTTATATATACAAATAGCATATATATATATATATATATATAGCTTTTAAAAACCACAATAATCACAAATATGCACTCTCATATACGTGTACTATCTCTCCCTGATAACTTCCCTAGGTTAACTACGCAACCTGGAGCTCTGATACCAAGTGTGACAGCCCGCCCCGCACCAGCCGACAATTCCCATGAAAATGCGCTGTGTCGATGTCCAACCGGCATGAGACGGTCGCCAAGGAATGGGAAAATAAAAGGAATTACTAGTGAACTAACAAAAAACCTGTAGAATGTCTCACAGAGCAAGGAATAAAATATAATAATAACATACTTGACATAAAACAGATGAGATAGTGCATAAGTTGAAACTAAACATCATAGCAGCGGAAAATCCAAATACAGCTTATGTTCCTCATCATCATTATTACAATATTAAAACTGTCTCAAAAGCAAAATAAAGGGAAGATACACTAGTAATGCCCAAAGCAGTGACCAGCAGCGACACAAGGAGAATATATATATATATATATATATATATATCATATGTGGAAGTCTCCTGCTCGTCTTCGGTTCAACTACTCGTGCTTCACCAGCTAACCTGTCTCTTGTCTTCTCGTGAGAGCACCCAGAGTAATAAGAAGAGACATAAAACCCTGGGTCAGATAAAAGTCTGGTATGAGCGATAAGTAGCAAAATAGAACAATAACAGGTATATTAAACCATACTTGAACCTGGACCTGCAACCAAAGAGTTAGCACTACATACTGTACAACACTCTAAGGTGCCACTAACACATGGTGTAAAGAATACGTGGGTGGGGGTGTGAATGTCATAGTGATGGCAACAAATCACGCATGGCAACCATCCTCACATCTCTCACTCAGTGCGTAAAGCATACGATATCCACCACTTTGATCACTAGACCCATTAAGGTAATGACGGAGTTCGACTTGTACAACTACTGCTACCACCAAGCTTATCCCATGGGATCTTGACCAAACCTTTTCAAATGACCCACTTCATTGGTCTATAGCCCACTAGTCGTACTAGGCCACCGTGGCCCTGAATCCGTTCACGTACCTCCCATACATAGCAATCCAAAGTCATAAACATCGACAACCCCTTAGCACACGTCCTGCAGCAAAGCCCAACTCATGAAGTTAGCTCGTTGGTTCCCAACTGGATCCTAAGTTCTTCTTCCTATTTGGACTTCATTTGCGTCTCGGGTTTTGGTCGAGTTGGAGTTGGTCTTCAAAAGAGTCGTCGCATAGAAGTAGCTTAAGTATAGTTCGGTTCGACTATACGTTATCTTCAAATTTCTCGTTCAGTTCGAGTCCTCTGGTTTGGCTCAGGTCTCCCTATCTGGTTCGGTTTGGATTCCCCATCGTGGTTTGGCTCAGCTCCTTCATTCATTTCGGTTCAGATGCCACTCTCCAACTCGGTTCAGTTCGGGTGCCACTCTCCAACTCGATTCGGTTCAGGTGCCTCTCTCGCTTCGGTTCGGTCCACGTAAATCCGATCCCACACCTTCCTGTCGTTTCGATCCGACCCCAACTCCACTCGGTTTTAATGGCCTTCCTTTTTGCCCTTGCATCCCCTTGTGCCAGGTTCCGGTCCAATCCGTACTCTCTTGCCCAGTCCACCGATCCGATCCGAGCCCCATATCCGATCCGACCCGAAACCCTGCACAACTTTCTGCAACTTTTTCCAGCAACTGTTTTACGCCATTCGATGGCATTTTCGGCTAATCTATCTTTTCTAAATAATCACAAATCATTCCAAATAGTCATAGCAACATGTATAATCAACCGCAAACACCAAAACAATAATTTGATAGGTTAAAACGGATTAAACATAAGCAAAGTCCCATATTTTCCCTTAAGCACGTTTAAGCAAAAGTAATGATAGGATTAGTAAAACTTAACCAAATTATCCAAATTTTCTAACAGAGGCCTAAAACAATATTTCGAAATTTTTCAATATTTTTAATATGTATAAATTCGCTAATTATCACTAATTACCCTTAATTAACCATAATTAGTGAGGAACTATGCAAATCAGTCACCTTAGCCACAAATAAAACCTTTAAAACCGAAACTCTATTATTTGGGCGTGCGAATACCAATGCAACACAGCAGCTCTGCCTCGATTCTTGTGCTAATCCTCTTTGATTTGATGTAGATTTGGCTTAATTAGCGATTAGGAGGTGATTTGGGGTGTTTTAGATGTTGGAGGCCATTACTAGGGTTCCAAGAATGAAAGTGGCGGCCGGAAAATAAAGTAAAATTCATTTTCTAAACCCTAGCAGCCCTCTTATACTCTTAATCCCGAAATTCCCCTTTGGGCCTAGCTGTTAATCACCCGGTTAAGCCCAATTAAGCTGGTTTTCACCACCTAAAACTTTTTTCAACCATATCTCCCAAACGGTGAGTTCGTTAGGCTAATGTGACCACTCTACGGAAATGTAAATCGTCATCTAGATCAAATGGAAGTGGTTTAAGGTCAAAAATCCTTTCCAATCAAAAGTTATGGCCGAAACAAGATTCGATAGAGGCAAAACGGTCATTTAAAAATAGGCAAAAATCATGTATATGGGATATGACCCCAACAGTCGTCTCCCAAAGTTACATGACCATACGACTTCGTATGTGAAAGAAATAAATATTCTACGATCCTTCGACGCGTAGAATGCGGGTCGTTACATCTTCGGTGCGATTTCTACACCTCGCGCATCACCTACAGTACCACATCGACATCCACAACCACCAAATCCTTCAAAACTACCACAAATGAAACCGCACTCAACCACAAACCCAAAACAAACCTTCATTTCACGAACTGATCACCATAAAAGCCGCAAAGTCAAACCCTAACTCACCCCCAATGCAAAACCAGCGAACTGAATTAGTTCGAATGCCACTAAAAAGCACCCCATGCCGAGAAGCATCGCTCCAAGATCTCGATTCTATATGTATTCGGATTATAGATTTTTGCTTTGCATTTTTTTTTGATTTTCTAAACTCGCGTTGGATTTGGTTTGCGAAAAAGAAGCCGTGCTGGAACCAGTTCGTATTTATAAGAAGAAATACTAAATTCTTAAGTAAAATATGAGGTCGGCTGGAAGACACGTTACTGGTTGCTAAGTGTAATGACCCGTATTTTTCACGATATATAATTAATTAATTTAATTATATAAATAGTGATTTAGAGAATCAAATGGTCGTTGAATTAAATAATAATGAATATTTAATTAAAATAATAATAGAATAATATATGTAATTCTGAAATAATAAAAAATAGTGGAATTCACGATATACTGTGAATTGAATTTAGTTAAAAATATATAATTCAGTTTAGAGTTGAATTATATTAACGAATATATTATTTGAACGAAGTTTGAATGTAGAATTTATAATATAATTAAAATCGAGCTCGAAATGACGCTGCAGTTCGTAAATTGGCAATTCGAACTTCAACTGAATGTATATGGTTCGTTTTAAATCGGATTTTTTTGAAACAAGAAACATGTGGAGCTGGTGGAGTATATCTTTCTAGGGGAAGAGAAAAATCAGGATTTCATCATGTAGATTTTGAGATACGTCCAAATCAAATTTTAAAATAGTCGCTATAAAATCGTTTATCGACATTTTTGGTTTATTCGATATAACTAGAGATCGGGTTTGAATTTAGACAAGGTCATTTCGGGAAGTAGTGATAATTTAATTTTTAGAATTTTATTGTAATTTTTAATTAATTAAATAAGCAACTTTTTATTTGAAGTATTTGGCACCCTGTATCGACATTTCGGGGTTTCACAATATGAGTTCATCTACCGGTATTATTACATTTTTGGGACCAGAGCACATCACTCATTTCAATGGTATTTTTGTTTCTGTCCATAACAGTCCCTACGTGAACAGAATATTTCATAGTAGGGTACACTATGTTTTTAACTTAAAACAAACTAAACTAAATGGTTAACTGGTCAAACGAACTCAAAATTCAATGAAACAAGTTTCATACGAAACCTTAGGAAGAGGTCTAGTGAAACGTCAAGGCCTCATACTTTTATGTTTCTTTATGTAATTTTAAGGATTTAATGCTTGGTTTTTTTCATCGATATTTTCTAAAGGGTTTTCGCAAACGGTGTCGGAATTCGACGAATGATGTCCCATTGGATCCAGAATATTTTTCGATGCTAGGATTGACTTAGTTTGTCAAAAACAGAGATCATATGAACGGGTTTTAAAGTGGTACTTCATGACTAAGTATTATATAATAATATAATGTAAATGGTCCAAATTCCTTTCTTATATAAAGAGCAGCGTGTAATCTAATTTAAAAAAACAAAATATCTGCGCCGCCACTTCTATCTCTTCTCAAAACAAAATGAAATCAAACTCTATAAATCATAAAATATATATGGATGAAATCGGCAAGCGGTACTCTTCGTTCAGATACCATTTTTGCTGAGTTTGGTGCCAATTTTCGTGCGTTGGCAATAAAGCATCGTGCTCTATCGTTTGGGATCTGGTGGTATTAGCGGTTGGTGCGATCAAAGTTCCTGAGTTCGACTTTCCCTAGTTCGCAATCTAGGGGTGCTGTCTTTGCTGAATCAATAGGGGTTTGGATCGAATTGGTTTTGATGAACAACTGTGAATTTTGGCATGAGTTGCTGTCGGTAAGCTCGATGTCATTCCCTTCAAGGATAGTGCGAGTGTTGAGATATGGCGTGTAGTTGGAAGAGCTATAGCTTGGTTCCGAAATGAAATGAGGGGTGGAGGATTTCGAGGGTTGGAATGTATTAATGGATGGACGCAGGAATCGAAGAGGGTTGTTGTGGGGATATTCGTTTTTAAATCTGTGGAGGAACGAGGTAGATGGAGGAAGCTGAACGTTAGGAAATGGTGAGTGTATTCGATACAAGATGCTCACATTTTGATTATGGAAAAAGGAAGTGCGGTAGCACAGTGAGTTGAAAACGTATTGGGCTGATGGAAGAAGGCCCAAGAATTTTAATTATATAAAAGAAAAAAAACTCCACTGGAAAGGTTGAAAAAAAATATGTAGTGGAATAGGAAGAAATAGATACGGTCATGGAGGAGGATCCTTAAGCTGGAAGTTTACTGAGGAGCGGTTCATGGTATTGGGGAAGAAGGGGGGTATGCAATCATGGGCTGTTGAAGGGAGATGGGCCGATGTTGGTTTGAAAGGTTAAGACCCATAGTTTAAAAGAATTAGTTTTATTTTTAATTTAAAAATGTGTATAAACTTATTTAATCGACAACTTGCCGGTACATAATCAGAATTTGACGAAACAAGATCCGACAGGATCGTATGGACGGACACTACCCAATGGAACTGAATGGGAGTGGAGTGGAGCTCATTAGAATTTATGGCGAAATAAATCGTTTGATTCAAATCAAAACAATCAGTTTATCGTTCTTTAACGAAGAACTGCAAATTTGAGTAAAACTCACCAACTTTGAACAATTATATTTTTATATCGTACTTTTAGAACTGTTAGATATCGATTGGCTGTTGTGTGTAGATTGGTTGATTGAACTCCTAGTCAGTTAGTTGAAATTATATATATATATATATATATCAATATATATACCATTAAATATATATATTGATGTTGTTTATCAGAACATTTCATACTGAAATGAAGTTGATGTTAATTATATGGTTTAACATCTGTGATGCAGGGGAACAAGTTGGAGGGACCCAACTGGGTTCCTCAATATATAGAATACTGTTTTGTTTCATATACTGTGATGTATGATGTGATATATAATCTGTTATTGATTGTATATGGTTGGATGATATTGATCACTGTGATTGGGCATTTAAATACCATGAGGAATACTGAATGTAAAAAGAGAAATTTTCAAAGAGTTATTTAAAATGAATTATTTATAAAATCGAAGGATTTTATAAAAGGGATATTTATTTAGAAAAATAAATAGAATTAAAAAGGAAATTATTTATAACGTAATAGGATGTATAACAAGCAAAACATTATAAAAAGGAAATCATTTATAAAGTGAAGAACCGTTACTGAAAGTAAATCTTTATAAATGGATAAAAGTTTTAAAAAGGAGTTATCGAATATTAGTTATTTGAATAGAGTTAAAAGAGTTATCGAATAGAATTAAAAAGGAGTTATCGAATATTAGTTATTCGAATAGAGTTAAAAGAGCTATCGAATATAAGTCATTCGAAAGAAGTTGAGTGGTAAGAGTTAATGAATTTAAAATTAATCAAGTTGACTTATATAAAGGGTGTTAATCAAATAGATTTAAAAAAAAAAGAAATTGACTATAGATTAATAAGTTGAATGGTTTCTTAAGTATCGATCTGATGTTGGTTTCGGCCTTCGGGGTTTATACTTAGGAAGTTGTTCTCTTGTTAGTTTATAGTTAGAGTCTGATAGATGTGGAAGAATAGGGATATGTAATTAAGCCATGGAAATGTTTTCCAGTGTTAGTAACGTACATTTTATAAACATAGAAAATGAGGAAATATATATATATATATATTTGTTTGATGATTGGATCGATATTCCATTTGGAATTAAGATCGTTGTGTGAACACCGACATGTTTTCATTTGATAGTTAAATCACAAACTATAGTTTTGACCATTTTAACGTTGTTAATATGGAGAGACTGGTTGGATTAATATCTAAAGAACCACTTTGTATTGGCTTAAGCGTTGCGAATATGCCAAAGAAAATTGAAGACGGTGTAAAGTGCAAAGGCTGTTGTATAAGTCCTAGTAGAGATTGCCTAGAATGGATGTGCTGAATAGTGCCTTCGGTTTCGTTCATTCCCAGAACGAACGTATATGGACGAGTGTCTGATAGAGTATTTCCAATGATCGAATATGATTGGACTGTACAAATATATATAGTGGCAATGGATTTATTCCCTTAGCATAACATCCAGAATATTTGTGCAAATCAATTAGTGATCAACGGATCTGACAATGTGGCATTCAAAGTGATCGTGTTATCAATGAATGAAAAGTAGTCGTAACCTCAGGCCTCAACAACCGGTAAATGACAAAATCGGGCAGGCAGCATGGCTAAGTCGGTCGCTCCGAAGTAGGGTGTATAATCACCTATCTAGAGTATATTCATTTGCTTCTTTAATCTATCAATGTTGTCCCATATATATATACGGGGAACGATTGCTGATCCCAACCGTTGGTGATATACATTCGATACACTCAAGCGAAATGAGTGGTCGGTCATGTGTGGCTGAGTTGCAAGATGTTATTGTTGAACTCCAGTGCATCGTTCCTAGAGTACACTGATCGGAAGGTGGTTCCATACCTTGTCATAGTTGGAAATCCATTACCCAATATGTGCTTGCAGTTTGATTATATACTATATATATAGAACGTGAGATGAAAGCGTTTCTGCTAGATGATTATTATACTGTGTTTGACAGACATTATTATATTATCAAAATGTTTTTGATATAAAGATATTTTGGATTCTCATAAGGGAAAAACCCGTTCCGTTATACATCGTGGTCTTATGAGATATCGTTTACTTGTTCAAACTGTTTAAACGGTTTTACTCATACTAGTCCCATGACTGACCTGGAGTTTATTTTTTTTGTTTTCCCTAAACTCTTGGGTGCCTAAATTTGTATGGACAGTCAAGTAGTCGGGATTTATCAGATACAATTGGAGTGCTTGGAGCAGGAGGCTTCAAGATTCTATAGCTATTATTATTCCTGCTGTGTTGTAAGTGTTGTACTCTGATAAGTGCTATTGTATATATGTACTATTTGTATTTCAAAAGTTATGTTATATTTTATTCGTTCCACTGTGAGATTCGTGTTTATTCTGATGATGATGTTCTTCTTCTTCTTCTATTCTATAAGTTTCTATCTTATCTATTCTCACCCTCTAACTTCTTTCATTAATTTCCTGGTTTCCAGTGCAATTTGGGTTGGACTTGTGTTTTTTTAGTCAGCTCAAATTGGACCGGATTTTCAGGTCATTACAGTTGGTATCAAAGCTTAAGGTTAAGTGAATTACCTTGGCTTTGTGGCGTGACTCAGTAGAGATGGGGTTAGTAATAACCTAATTTGAGTTTGAGTGTATATATACGAGCGAACGTATTTGTTATTTGATATAAAAATTTGTTTTATATTGTGGAGATTTATTGGTTGAGTGGCTTATGAATTCTGGTCGATGGTGGGGCACCACAATATCGATAAGGGTTTCTAAACACTCGAACACGATGGGTCGACACGGTATGTTTTGAAAGCAGGTGAATGAAGTAATTTTACCCGAATTATATTTTGATATAAAAGAATGGTTATGATTTGAATCATTATAGTATATTAGATGTGTTGGTTGTTATTTAATCGAATGATATTATAATTGAAATGGTTATATAAATAACCAAGTAGAATTCATATAAGTATAATATATGAGAATTTTAAAATCTTGGGAGATTTTAAATTATTTACAAACATTTAAAGGATATTTTGAAATGATTTCAACATGGGGAATGTTTAAGAATGGTTTTGAAAAGAATATAGTATTGAACTCACTTTTATAACAGGAAAATAACCCTGATGAGTGCGGCCACATCATCAGTGTTCATTTTCGAGTTGCTAAGTGACGGATTAGTAACAAAGATTTTGTTTTTGAATTGTTTGTGGAAAATAAGTTGTTTTGAATCTTGAAAAGGTATATCTGATTTTTGGAAAAGGCTAAGTTGTTTAAAAACTCCCAGAAACAGATTATTTGAATTAAAACAAATTAAATTAGAATTTGTAAAAGCAAAGAGAAATAGAAATTGAATTAGATTATAATGATATCGAGTAAGTTGGATTGATGTCGCAAGAATTGGAATCAAGAATGGAACTTGAATTTGAAATTGAATTTGGGTTGGATAAGCGAATTGTTGTGTTGGCGATAAAAGTGATTTGAGTTGATTGGAATGACCTTTATATATGTTGAACTGGTAGCTGAAGGAAAGAATATAATAATACGCCCGACAAAAAGGTACAAGTTTATATTTCATATGAGTTTGAGATTTTGATGAGCCGAATTGGCAAGCAGCTTGGCTGTTTGCTTTTCTTTTGGGTTGGAGATGGCCCAGAGAAGCGAGTTGTGGTTTTACCGATAGGGCTGTACAAATGAGGATATGGAAAAATTTAAGGTGTTAGAAAATTTTCAGAATTTTTGAAAATTTTAGTTAGTCGGAAGGAATTAATATTTTATTCAATATTAATTGGTTCGGGGAAACAGAAGATAAGAGGTAAACAGATAAAATTTTACCCAATAGGCAGGGTCGTCCTCTACCTTAGCAATTTCGAGGGCGAAATTATTTTAAGTGGGGAAGAATGTAATGACCCATATTTTTCATGGTATATAATTAATTAATTTAATTATATAAATAGTAATTTAGAGAATCAAATGGTCGTTGAATTAAATAATAATGAATATTTAATTAAAATAATAATAGAATAATATATGTAATTCTGAAATAATAAAAAATAGTGGAATTCATGATATACTGTGAATTGGATTTAGTTAAAAATATATAATTCAGTTTAGAGTTGAATTATGTTAACGAATATATTATTTGAACGAAGTTTGAATGTAGAATATATAATACAATTAAAATCGAGCTCGAAATGACGCTTTAGTTCGTAAATTGGTAATTCGAACATCAACTGAATGTATATGGTTCGTTATAAATCGGATTTCTACGAAACAAGAAACGTGTGGAGCTGGTGGAGTATATCTTTCTAGGGGAAGAGAAAAATCAGGATTTCGTCGTGCAGATTTTGAGATATGTCCAAATCAAATTTTAAAATAGTCGTTATAGAATCGTTTATCGATCGTAACGGTTTAATCGATATAACTAGAGATTGAGTTTGAATTTAGACAAGGTTCTTTTGGGAAGTAGTGATAATTTAATTTTTATAATTTAGTTGTAATTTTTAATTAATTAAATAAGCAACTTTTTATTTGGAGTATTTGGCACCCTGTATCGACATTTCGGGGTTTCACAATATAAGTTCATCTACCGGTATTATTACATTTTTGGGACCAGAGCACATCACTCATTTCAATGGTATTTTTGTTTCTATCCATAACAGTCTTACGTGAACAGAATATTTCATAGTAGGGTACGCTATGTTTTTAACTTAAAACAAACCAAACTAAATGGTTAACTGGTCAAACGAACTCAAAATTCAATGAAACAAGTTTCATACGAAACCTTAGGAAAAGGTCTAGTGAAAGGTCAAGGCCTCATATTTTTATGATTTTTTCTATAATTTTAAGGAATTAATGCTCGGTGTTTTTCATCGATATTTTCTAAAGGGTTTTAGCAAACGGTGTCGGAATTCGACAAAAGCTGTCCCATTGGATCCGGAATATTTTTCTATGCTAGGATTGACTTAGTTTGTCAAAAACAGAGATCGTATGAATGGGTTTAAAGTGGTACTTCATGACTAAGTATTATATAATTAAATAAAATAAATGGTCCAGATTCGTTCTTATATAAAGAGCAGCGTGTAACCTAATTTAAAAAAACAAAATTTCTGCGCCGCCACTTCTATCTCTTCTCAAAACAAAATGAAATCAAACTCTATAAATCATAAAATATATATGGATGAAATCAGAAAATGGTACTCTTCGTTTAGATACGATTTTTGCTGAGTTCGGTGCCAATTTTCGTGCGTTGGAAATGAAGCATCGTGCTGTATCGTTTGGGATCTGGTGGTATTAGCGGTTGGTGCGATCGAAGTTCCTGAGTTCGACTTTCCCTAATTCGTAGTCTAGGGGTGCAGTCTTTGCTGAATCAATAGGGGTTTGGATCGAATTGGTTTTGATGAACAACCGTGAATTTTGGCGTGAGCTGCTGTTGGTGAGCTCGATGTCATTCCCTTCAAGGATAGTGCGAGTGTTGAGATATGGCATGGAGTTGGAAGAGCTGTAGCTTGGTTCCGAAATGAAATGAGGTTGGAGGACTTTGAGCATTGGAATGTATTGATGGATGGACGTAGGAATCGAAGAGGGTTGTTGAGGGGATATTCGTTTTTAAATTTGTGGAGGAACGAAGTAGATGGAGGAAGCTGAACGTTAGGCAATGGTGAGTGTATTCGGTGCAGGAAGCTCACGTTTTGATTATGGAAGAAGGAAGTGCGGTAGCACGGTGAGTTGAAAATGTATTGGGCTGATGGAAGAAGGCCCAAAAATTATATATAAAAGAAAAGTTCACTGGAAAGGTTGAACAAAATATGTAGTTGAACAGGAAGAAATAGATACGGTCATGGAGGAGGATCCTTAAGCTGGAAGTTTACTGAGGAACGGTTCATGGTATTGGGGAAGAAGGGGAGTATGCGGTCATGGGATGTTGAAGGGAGATGAGCCGATATTGGTTTGAAAGGTTAAACCCATAGTTTAAAAGAATTAGTTTTATTTTTAATTTAAAAATGTGTATAAACTTATTTAATCGATAACTTGCTGGTACAAGATCAGAATTTGATGAAACAAGATCCGACTGGATCATATGGACGGACACTACCCAATGGAACTGTCTGGGAGTGGAGTGGAGCTCATTTGAATTTGTGGCGAAATAAATCGTTTGATTCAATTCAAAACAAACAGTTTATCGTTCTTTAACGATGAACTGCAAATGTGAGTAAAACTCACCAACTCTGAACAGTTATATTTTATATTGTACTTTTAGAACTATTAGATATCGATTGGCTGCTGTGTGTAGATTTGTTGATTGAACTGCTAGTCAGTTAGTTGAAATTATATATATATATATATATATATATATATATATATCAATATATATATATACCATTAAATATATATTGATGTTGTTTATCAGAACATTTCATACTGAAATGAAGTTGATGTTAATTATATGGTTTAACATCTGTGATGCAGGGGAACAGGTTGGAGGGATCCAACTGGGTTCCTCAATATATAGAATACTGTTTTGTTTCATATACTGTGATGTATGATATATAATCTGTTATTGATTGTATATGGTTGGATGATATTGATCACTGTGATTGGGCACTTAAATACCATATGGAATACTGAATATAAAAAGAGAAATTTTCAAAGAGTTATTTAAAATGAATTATTTATAAAATCGAAGGATTTTATACAAGGGATATTTATTTTGAAAAATAAATAGAATTAAAAAGGAAATTATTTATAACGTAATAGGATGTATAACAAGCAAAACGTTATAAAAAGGAAATCATTTATAAAGTGAAAAACCGTTACTAAAAGTAAATCTTTATAAATGGATAAACGTTTTAAAAAGGAGTTATCGAATATTAGTTATTCGAATAGAGTTAAAAGATTTATCGAATAGAATTAAAAAGGAGTTATCGAATATTAGTTATTCGAATAGAGTTAAAAGAGTTATCGAATATAGTTCATTCGAAATGAGTTAAGTGATAAGAGTTAATGAATTTAAAATTAATCAAGTTGAGTTATATAAAGGGAGTTACTCAAATAGATTTAAACAAAAATCAAAAACTGACTAGAGATTAATAAGTTGAATGGTTTCTTAAGTATCGATCTGATGTGGGTTTCAGCCTTCGGGGTTTATACTTAGGAAGTTGTTCTCTTGTTAGTTTATAGTAAGAGTCTGATAGATGTGGAAGAATAGGGATACGTAATTAAGCCATGGAAATGTTTTCCAGTGTTAATAACGTACATTTTCTAAACATAGAAAATGAGGGAATATATATATATATATATATATATATATATATATATTTGTTTGATGATTGGATCAATAATTCCATTTGGAATTAAGATCGTTGTGTGGACACCGACATGTTTTCATTTGATAGTTAAATCACAAACTATAAAAGTTTGGACCATTTTAACGTTGTTAATATGAAGAGACCAGTTGGATTAATATCTAAAGAACCACTCTGTATTGGCATAAGCGTTGCGAATATGCCAAAGAAAATTGAAGACGGTGTAAAGTGCAAGGGCTGCTGTATAAGTCCTAGGTAGAGATTGCCTAGGATGGATGTACTGAATAGTGCCTTCGGTTTCATTCAATCCCAGAACGAACATATATGGACGAGTGTCTGACAGAGTATTTCAAATGATCGAATATGATTGGACTGTACAAATATATACGGTGGCAACGGATTTATTGCCTTAGCATAACATCCAGAATATTTGTGCAAATCAATTAGTGATCAACGGATCTGACAATGTGGCATTCAAAGTGATCGTGTTATCAATGAATGAAAAGTAGTCATAACCTCTGGCCTTAACAACCGGTAAATGACAAAAATCAGGCAGACAACATGGCTAAGTCGGTCGCTCCGAAGTAGGGTGTATAATCACCTATCTAGAGAATATTCATTCGCTTCTTTAATCTATTAATGCTATCCTATATATATATATATATATATATATATATATATATATGGGAATCGGTTGCTGATCCCAACCGTTGATGATATACATTCGATACACTCAAGCGAAATGAGTGGTCGGTCATGTGTGGCTGAGTTGCAAGATGTTTTTGTTGAACTCCAGTGTATCGTTCCTAGAGTACACTGATTGGAAGGTGGTTCCATACCTTGTCAAAGTTGGAAATCCATTACCCAATACGTGCTTGCGGTTTGATTGTATTCTATATATGTAAAACGTGAGATGAAAGCGTTTCTACTGGATGATTATTATACTGTGGTTGATAGACATTATTATAATATCAAAATGTTTTTGATATAATGTTACTTTGGATTCTCATAAGGGAAAAACCCGTTCTGTTATACGGCGTGGTCTTATGAGATATCGTTTACTTGTTCAAACTGTTCAAACGGTTTTACTCATACCAGTTCCATGACTGACCGGAGTTTATTTGTTTGTTTTCCCAAAACTCTTGGGTGCCTAAATTTGTACGGGCAGTCAAGTAGTCGGGATTTTTCAGATACACTTGGAGAGCTTGGACCAGGAGGCTTCAAGATTCTATAGCTATTATTATTTCTATTGTGTTGTAAGTGTTGTACTCTGATAAGTGCTATTGTATACATATACTGTTTGTATTTCAAAAGTTATGTTATATTTTGTTCATTTCGATGTGAGATTCGTGTTTATTCTGATGATGATGTTCTTCTTCTTCTTCTATTCTATAAGTTTCTATCTTATCTATTCTCACCGTCTAACTTCTTTCATTAATTTCCTGGTTTCCAGTGCAATTTGGGTTGGACTTGTGTTTTTTTAGTCAGCTCAAATTGGACCGGAATTTCGGGTCATTACACTAAGTATAGATGTAGGAAGATTTCGGCCAGTCAAATTCATGGCTTAGAATGATGGACGACAAGAACACTTCAGAACCAGAGGCTATGACATGATGGAATTGGCCAAATAAATATATTTTTTATTTATATTACTATTTACTTATTAAGGGTACCTCATTTTCATGAAATTTCGTTTGTTTACGAACTGCTATAGACAGAAATAAACATGCCGTTGTGTCGAGCTCGGTGCCCCGATCCCAAAAATATAATAATATCGGTAGATTAACTCATTTTGTGAAACCTCAAAATGTTGATTACAGGGTGCAAAATACCCCAACTAAAAAGTTGCTTATTTAATCAACTAAAATTACAATAAAATTCTAAAAATTAAATTATCACAACATCTCAAAAGAATCTTGTCTAAATTCGAAATCGGTATCTAGTTATATCGAATAAACCGTTACGGTCGATAAACGATTCTATAGCGACTATTTTAAAATTTAATTTGGACACAACTCACAATCTACACGTCAAAATCCTGATTTTTCTCTTCCATTACAAAAATATACTTCACCAGCTCTCTGAACGTTTCTTGTTTCACAGAAATCTGATTTAAAACGGCTTATGTATATTCGTTTAAAGTTCGAATCGCCAAATTACAAACTACCGCGCCATTTCGAGCTCGATTATATTTATTATATAATTTACACGCTCAAATGTCGTTTATATCATATATTCGTTATTCAAATTCAATTCCAAACTGAATTATATATTTTGAATTGTCCAGTTCACACGATACTGTCAATTCAACTTAATTCTGATTATTTCAGAATTAAACATACTTTTTCTATCCTTTATATTAGTTAAATATAAATATTATTTAGCTCATGTTATCGATATCGCTAAATCGATATTTAATAATTAAATAAATTAATTATTCAACCGTGTAAAAATACGGGACATTACATTCTCCCCCCTTAAAATGATTTTGTCCTCGAAATTGCTAAGGTAGAAAACAAACCCTATTGACTGGTTAGAACTTATTTGTTCACTTCTTAACTTTACTTTCAACTGAACCAACTTAATTTCAATTAAATATTAATTAATTCTTACCAACAAAAATTTTCAAAAAAATCCTGAAAATTTTCCAACACCCGAAATTTTCGAAAAATTTCGTCAGCACCTCCCTTGTACTGGTCAATAGCTCAAACTCCAACTTGCCTTGTTAGGCCTTCTTCAACCCAAAAGAAAATCAAACAGCCAAGCGGCTTGCCAATTCGGCTCATAAAAACCTCATACCCAATATAAATATAAACTGGTACCTTTTGGTCAGGCATATCAATACATCCTTTGCATCTGTTACCAATTCAACATATACCAATGCCATTCCAATCAATCCCCAACCAATATCTGTTCAACACATCTATTCACTTATATCCAAACCAAATATCATTCCAAACTTGAGTTCAATTCTCGATCCCAAACTCCTAGCTTATCAATTCAATACCATTTCGAATTTCTATCTCGCAATTCAAAATTTGATTCTACTTGATACCATTCTATTTCAATATGATTTTTACTTAACTGGCTTTTAACTCAAACTCAATTTGCTTTCACAAATTTAAATTCAAATTTTGTTTTAATTCAAACAATGTTTCCCTAGGAATTTTAACAGTTTACCATATTGAAAATCAAACTTTCCTTTTCAGGATTCAAAACACTTGCTTTTTCTCAAATCAATTCAAAAACAATATCTTTGGTAGTAATCTGTCACTAGCAAACTCGAAAATGAGCACTAATGATGTGGCCAGCATCACCAGAGTTATTTCCCAGTAATCGAAGTGAGTTCAATACTATAACAATTTTCAAAACCATTTCTAAACACTTCCGTTTTGAAATTCATTTCAAAATATCCTTTTCAATGCATGTAACAAATTTAAAATCTCCCAGGATCTTAAAATTCTCGTATACTTAATTCAATTCCATTTACAAACACTACTCCAATTTTTAATTCCAGTTCTGAATTTAATTTCAGATTCAGTTCAGTTCATAACACATACAAATTTTATTTGGTTATATATATAACCATTTAATATATAATCTTACTCGATTATATTAACAACCAATACATCCAATATATATTATAATAATTCCAATATAAATCCTTTATATCATAATATATTTCGGGTAAAATTATTTCATTTACCCTCTTTTCAAAACATACAATATCGGTCCGTCATATTCAAGTGTTTACAAATCCCTACCGATACAGTGGATCAAACTGATCGATCAGAACTCATAAACGACTCAACCAATAAATCTCCACAATATAAAACAATTTTATATCAAATAACAAATACGCTCACTCGTATATACACTTAACTCAATCTAGGAAATTACTAACCCCATCTCTACTGGGTCACGCCACAGAGCCAAGGTAAATACTTAACCTTAAGCTCTGATACCAACTGTAACGTCTCGAAAAAAGTCGATCTTGGTTATCCGATATACAACACATATCGAACATCCAAGGATCGAAAATACCGGTAGTTAATGAAAGAAATTAGAGGGTGAGGATAGATAAGATAGAAACTTGGAATAGGACAAGAAGAAGAACATACAACATCAGAGTAAACACGAATCTCACAGCGGAACGAATGAATATATTTCTTAACATAATTTTGAACTATAAATCTGTACTTGAATATACATATCATTTCCAAAGTACAGCACTTACAACACAGCGGAAAAACCATAACTATATAATTCTGAAGCCCCCTGCTCCAGCTCTTCAAGTATCTGTAAATCCCGACTACTTGACTGCCTGTACAAAATTGGGCACCCAAGAATTTAGGGAAAACAAAACAATAAACTCCGGGTCAGTCATGTGACTAGTGTGAGTAAACTCAAATTATTTGATTTAACATTCAAAATCCTTTTGGAACAAAGCATAATCATAAGACCGATCAACACATAAACACAGATGGTTTTTACCTTACGATAACCCAAATCATTAGTAAAACAATATTATTTTGGTATTATAATAATGTCTAACACAAGTAATATCAATCTAGTAGAAACACTTGCATCTAACGTTCTACATATATATAATATACAATCAAAACTGCGGGCTCTTATTTGGGGATGGATTCCGACTATGACAAGGTTTGGATCCACCTTCCGCTTAGTGTACTCTAGAAGTGATACACTGGAGTTCAACAAGAACATCTTGCAACTCAGCCACACATGACCGACCACTCATTTCGCTTGAGTGTAACGAATATATTGTCACCTTACAGTTGGTAAACCAACATAACCATTCCAGAGAGATACAGAATTGAAAGAAGTAACAAATATGAATATTCTCTAGATGGTGACAATATACCCTACTTGGTTGCGAACCACTTAGCCATGCTGCCTGGCCGATTTCTGTCATTTCCTAGTTAATGAGGCTCGAGGTCAAAACGTATCTTTTAACAGATCACTCCTCCATTTACTTCGAATGCCACATCGTCATACCCGTCAGATCACAAATTGATTTCCCAAAAAATACCATGGGTATAAGCTAAGAGAAATGAATTCCTCCTCCACCAACGTAAATACGTTTGAAACAATCAACTTACGTGATCTACTAGATATACTCTGTCAAACATTCGTCCATTCAAGTTGTCCTGGGACTGGACAAACCGAAGGCACTATTCCGAACATCTATCTTAGGCAATCTCTACCTAAGATTTATACAACAGCCCTTGCACTTTACTCCGTCTTCAATTTATCTTTGATCAATTTGATTTGAAATGCTAACGCCCATACAGAGTGGTTCTTTTGATAAGAATCCAACTGGTCTCTCCGTATTGACGACGGAAAAATGGTCAAAACTTTGTTAGTCTGTGATTTAACTATCAAAGAAAAACACGTGTGCAAACAACGATATTATTTCCAAATGGAAATTCTATCGATCAAACAACAATCCACATTTAACCCATTTAAATTAATTTAATTATATTTATTCATTTCCTTATTTCCTACTTCCATATATTCGTAAATTCTTATTTTCTAAGTTTAGAAAAATATCCGTTATCAATCACTGGAAAACATTTCCATATCTCTCCCATTTCTTATTTTCTATTATTAGAAAACATTTCTGATTCTTATTTGGAAAACATTTCCAAAACTCCTTTATTGGATTTAAACAGATGTTTAAATAAACATCACTATGCCAACACAAATCATTACACTCATTAACTAAATTCTCTTAACCATCATTCACTATCAAACCTTACCATTCCTTAGTTAAGAAGGAAGTCAATCAAGTTGGGGTATAATTACCTCTCAGACCTTAACTGAACAACGTTTTAACTTCAAAATATTCAAAGTTCATCTTTTAAATCTTTAGCAAACTTCCTTACTTAACTCTCTTTCGAATAAATCTCTATTCGATAACTCTTTCCTTCGAATAAACTATATTCGATAATCTCTCTTCTTCGAATAACCTATATTCGAATAACTCTATTCAATTAACACTATTCGATTTACTCTAATCGATTTACTCTTATCAGTTAGCTCTATTTGATTAACTCCATTGGATTAACTCAATTTGATTAACTCTATTTGATTAACTCTATTCAATTGACTCTAACTAATTTACTCTTATCAATTAACTCCTTTCGAATAAACTATGTTCGATTAACTCCTTTCGAATAACTAATATTCGATAACTCCTTTCGAATAACTAATATTCAATAGCTCTTTTCGAATAACTAACATTAGATAACTCTTTTCGAATAACTAATATTCGATAACTCTTTTCGAATAACTAATATTCGATAACTCCTTTCGAATAACTAATACTCGATAACTCCTTTTGAATAACTAATATTCAATAACTCCTTTCGAATAACTAATATTTGATAACTCCTTTCTCTATTAGAATAAACTATATTCGAATAATTCTCTTCTTCGAATAACCTTATTCGATAACTCTTTCTTCGAATAAACTATATTCGAATAACTCTAATATGACTAACTCTAATTCAATTAACTCTATTCGAATATCAAATATTCAACTAACTCTTGTTCGATTTACTCTATTCGAATAACTCTAGTACGATTTAACCCTAATCGATTAACTCTAACTGATTAACTCTAACTGGTTAACTCTAACTCTAATCGATTAACTCTAACTCTAATCGATTAACTCCAACTGGTTAACTCTAACTCTAATCGATTAACTCTAACTGATTAACTCTAACTGGTTAACTCTATCTAACCCTAATCAATTAACTCTAACTGATTAACTCTAACTGTTTAACTCTAACTCTAATTGATTAACTCTAACTCTAATCGATTAACTCCTCTCTAATCGATTAACTCCTCTAACTCATTTTGATTAACACATTTTGATTAACTCCTTTGATTAGCTCTACGTCCATATTCAATTTTAAATATCGATGTTGAAATCGATTCTTACTTCTCTATATAAGTCCTGACATATATATTCTATTGATCCAATGATAAATATTTTATTTAATTTATAAAATATTATTTATAAATTAATCTTCTCAATCTATCGGTTACAACAGATTCTATTTAAATTTTTTGCTTTAAATCCATATCATGTTATACCCGTGTGCGAAGCACGGGTCTAAACTTTCCTGATGTAAAATTCTATTCATTTTCCAAATATTTCCTTATATGACATTCTTTTTCATTTCCCAATAAATCCTTTTTATAACTCTATTTATTTTCTAAATAAACATTTCCTTTTTAAAACTCTATTTATTTTCTAAATAATCATTTCCTTTTTAATTCTATTTGTAAATGTTTTACAAATATTTCCTTTCCACTTCTATTTGTAAATGCTTTACAAATATTTCCCTTTTTTTATATTTGTAAATTGTTTTACAAATATTTCTCTTTCTATTTGTTTTACAAATATTTTCCTTTTATATTTGTTTTACAAATATTTTACTTTTATTTTTATTTTACAAATAATTTCCTTTATATTTGTTTTACAAATAATTTCCTTTATTTCTGTTTTACAAATAATTTCCTTTATAAAATCCCTTAATTTTATAAATATTCCTTTATATTAAATCCTTTGATTTTATAAAGATTTCAATTTACATATAACATTGAAAATTCCCTTTTCATATTCCAGTATTTGTTGTGGTATTTAACTTACCATATATTACTGATCAATATTATCCTAATAGACACAATCAACAACATATTATATATCACAATATATAAAAAATAGTAAAATAAATGTTGAGGAATCCAGTTGGATTCCCCTGACCTGTTTTCCCTGCATCCGCAGATGTTAAACAACATACATAACATCTATTTCATTTCAACATGAAATATTCTGCTAAACAGAATCAATATTTAATAACGATATATATATATAGATAGATAACCATATCTATATTTTTAACAAAATATTTAACAGTCCATCTAACAATCAATACACACAACATCTAATTATTTTTATCAATATAAAAATATGTTTATAGAAATATAAACAGATCAGAGTTAGTGAGTTTAACTCACTTTGGCAGTTCATCGTTAAAGAACGATAAACTGTTGTTTGATTTGAATCAAACAATTTATTTCGCCGTAAATTCAAATGAGCTCCAATCCACTCCCAGTCAGTTCCATTGGGTAGTGCACGTCCGTATGATTTCAACTTGACTGACGGTTCGTGATTCTGATTTCATATGAATAAGATATAAAATTTACAAGTTATAGACATTATTTTGAATTAAAATAAATTTACTGGGCCTTAACCTTTTGAAGATCGGTCCACACCCCTACTTAACCCACGACCTGCTTCCTTCCTTCTCTCTCGTACCTCAAACATTGCTCCAGTAAAATCACTGAAGGAAAACATGGCTATTTCTGATCCTTTAACCCTCTACCGATCCTCACTTCTTCAACGAAACCCAAAAAGACATAACACCAAACTACTCCTCATCATCTCCTCTTCCTTTCCATACTACTTTCAGCAAACTCGAGCTGGCCCTCTTCGGTGCGATTTCCAGAACTCGCGCATCACCTACAGTACCACATCGACATCCACAACCACCGAATCCTTCAAAACTACCACAAACGAAACCGCACTCAACCACAAACCCAAAACAAACCTCCATTTCACGAACTGATCACCAAAAAAGCCGGAAAGTCAAACCCTAACTCACCCCCAATGCAAAACCAATGGACCGAATTACTTCGAATGCCACTAAAAAGCGCCCCATGCCGAAAAGCATCGCTCTAGGATCTCGATTCTATATGTATTCGGATTATAGATTTTTTTTTGCATTTCTTTTTTTGATTTTTTGAACTCACGTTGGATTTGGTATGCGAAAAAGAAGCCGTGTTGGAACCAGTTCATATTTATAAGAAGAAATACTAAATTCTTAAGTAAAATATGACGTCGGTTGGAAGACACGTTACTGGTTGCTAATAAAGACGTGGGAAGCTTTCGACCAATCAAATTCATGGCTTACAATGATGGACGACAAGGACACTTCAGAACTAGAGGCTACGACATGATGGAATTGGCCAAATAAATATATTTATCATTTACATTACTCTTTAATTATTAAGGGTACCTCATTTTCATGAAATTTTGTTTGTTTACAAACTGCTGTAGACAGAAATAAACATACCGTTGTGTCGAGCTCGGTGCCCCGATCCCAAACATATAATAATATCGGTAGGTTAACTCATTTTGTGAAACCTCAAAATATTGATTACAGGATGCAAAATACCCCAATTAAAAAGTTACTTATTTAATTAATTAAAAATTACAATAAAATTCTAAAAATTAAATTATCACTACGTCTCAAAAGAATCTTGTCTATATTCGAAACCGGTATCTAGTTATATCGAATAAACCGTTACGGTCGATAAACGATTCTATTGCGACTATTTAAAAATTTGATTTGGACACAACTCACAATCTACACGTCGAAATCCTGATTTTTCTCTTCCATCAGAAAAATATACTTTAACAGCTCTGAACATTGCTTGTTTCACATAAATCTGATTTAAAACGGCTTCAGTATATTCGTTTAAAGTTTGAATATCCAAATTACGAGCTGCCGCGCCATTTCGAGATCGATTATATTTATAATATAATTTATACGATCAACTGTTGTTTATATATTATATTTGTTATTCAAATTCAATTCCAAACTGAATTATAAATTTTGAATTATCCAGTTCACAAGATATTGTCAATTCAACTTAATTCTGATTATTTCAGAATTAAACATATTTTTTCTGTCCTTTATATTAGTTAAATATAAATATTATTTAGCTCAAGTTATCGATATCGCCAAATCGATGTTTAATAATTAAATAAATTAATTATTCAACCATGTAAAAATACAGGACATTACAACGACCAAATTTCAAATACCTTGTTTGTTACAAGTTGAAAAATTAGCATCATAAAAAATTATTAGAGTGAGTAAAAAAATTGAGGTTTCCAGAGAAGATTACTTTAAACATGGTAAGATGTGTTGATACAAAGGATTTTCAATTGGTAGGTATAGAGAGTCACGATTGTCATGTATTTTTAGAGATTCTTTTCCCAATAGTACTTTAGGTTATTCTACTACTTAAGATGTGGATGCATATTGCTTAACTTATTTTGTTCTATAAAAATTTATACTCAACCGCACATATTAGAATAAATTAGAGAAAACAAAAAATGCATATGGACAAATAATTATTTAAACTAAAGAAAATATTTCATTGTGGATTATTCAACTTCATGGAACCTCTACCCATACATACACCAACAGAAGGTTAAGCGTAAGGAGCACTACAATATGAATGGATATATTCTTTTTGAGAGGTACCTAAAATACAATTAGGAGTAATATACTCTTTCAGTTCAATGTTTGAAATGTATGATTGATAACCTTTTAATATGAAAGCACCTGGGTCACCATAAAAAAAAGCTAAACAAAAAAGCATGCGCTGAAGGTTCAATAAGTATATCATGCATTATTGAAGATGCATCCATATTTTTTGGTCATTATTTTGTAGACCATTGTAGCACCGCATTTTCCAAGACCGAAAGCACAACCTTACAGATGTTGCAATCATCTCTAGTGTCGGCTTTCGATGATAGAAAACCTGTTGTTAATAAACCATAACATCAGAAGACACAGGAGTATGAAAAACTTAAGAAAACATTCATTAATAATCATTTCATTCATACATCCTTTTTGTATAACCCGTCCAAAGAAAATAAAAGTTATTACAAAATTAACTCTGATAGCAACATATGACCCCTCGATTGATTAGAGTCTAAATATAATTAGTTACACCTTTTCCGATACATACAACAAAAAGATAAAACAAACAATAGAACTCCTAAAATAGATATTGCATCCTGCTCGCCTACGAAAGCTTATTCGAAGAAGATACCTAGAAGACCTTAACCCTCAGCTTATTCTAAAGACCACCTGAGAGTTAAATGGGAAAGCAAAAACTTCATGCCAGTCAAAAGACCGGTGTGAATAATAACCATTTAAACCAGACAATTAGATATCTAACTGGACCACGTCACATTGCGGAATAGTTTCCCCGCTCGCTAGTATCAAGCTACCTTCAGAACCAATCCTGGAAGTCCTGCACTTTAGTGGTTAGTACTAAAACTACAATAATGTAAGTGACAGTATAATGTGCAGTATGCAACACATAATGGATTCACTATCTCTCTTATTAATGAATTCCCATCTTAACGGTTTCTAACAAGTCCCTATCATTTTCATTCTTTATTTCGGTTCTTCCACTATGTTTCACAAGGTAACCTCCCGTTAACATTCTCCCATATTGCGTGAAGCAATGGGTCCAGATGACATATTTGTATTTAAGTTAAATTGGTAACCCTTATTTACTTCTTATTTCTTTTAGTGTCTGCACTACGCTACTCAAGGTAACCCCTTGCAAGGCAACATAACCATCCTTCTTATTCATTTAAATTTTGTAGTGTGTGAAGTAACAGAGCCAGTTTCTTATTATGATTTCCAAACTATGCGACGGAACAGAACCATCCCTCCTTTTGATCCCCTCCCATGCTTCGTAAGGTACCCTCTCACTAAAAATGGGACTGAAGGATTATTTGTTAATTGGTTTCCCCAATTTATTTCACTTCTTGGTTCCCTGAATGCTCATAAAAATGCAAATTTAATGTCTAAGGTTTCCTACCAAATACTTATGCAACTTTCAATGGTGTCCTAGCAAATTCAGTAATCACTCATCTTTGAAAGGTAACCCCTTCAAGCTTTATTAGATAAGCATTCATTTACTCCGAAGGCAACTCCAGTACCATACAATTCTCTCGAAAGATACCCCTTTTGGATCCATGTAGTCAATCAATATCTGACGTCAAAACCATGATGACATGGTATAAAGACAAAAACATCTAACTCCTTTATACAAACATTAAGTAAAGCCCTCCTCGTTGTCATCGCCGACGCCGACAGCCATGGAGGCGAAGCCTCAAATCTTTAGTAAAAAAACATCCTTATGGACTGTTACCCACATCAAAGGAAATAAGTTTAGGAAAACAAGTTTATAAAGGCTTGTCATCGAAGGAAATGGGTTCAAGGGTTTTGGAAGCATAAGCATCAAGTTATAAAACGAACAATACTCCCTCCTGGTTCCCTCGAAAAGTGTAAAGCCCTTTATATAAAATAATTCATTCTTATAAAAGACTACCCTTCGTCCCTATCGAAAGAGTGGAGGTGAAAGCCTCTTATGGATCAATTAACTCTCAAAACATATAAATATCAATACCACTACTCCTCTTGGAGGTGGGAGGCAGATGTCTGAATACTTCTTATACCATGAACATGATTTCAAGTATCCAGTGCAACCGAAAGGTGATTTCTGAAAGTATCGAAACGTTGCTTCTAGATAAGGCAGTGACATTGACAGTGAAATAGATAAAATCGACTTATTTCCTTGTAAAGTACTACTTGATACCCACTCCTGTAACAACCCAAAATCCAACAGGTCTGGATTTTCAGCAAAATGCTAAAATCAAAGTCCACTGAAACCTGACTTGGGTAGCTGGTATCCTGCAAATAGGCAAAGAAAAATATATTAGAGCATGCCTAAGAAACTCACAACAGAAATGACTATAATACAGTAATAGGTAATTACTTGTCAAAATATTGACACTCTCTAAATTAATATCTCTTTGCTGAATAATATATGCTTATCATTTGACCTGTGAATTGTAAAGTGGAGGGGGCTAAAACTAAAGTTTTGGTGAATGGACAAATTATACACTTTTAAGTTCAACAGTACATATATCGCCATATCTCCATTTTTATTCATATCAGGTTATTTATGTTCACAATACTCTCGTCTCCATGCGTAAATCGTATCCGAAGTAGACTAAACTTAGTAATCCATATATACTTAGCTATATACCAAATTAACCGTCGTGGTCCTAGATACAACACATAATATCATCTGTATCATCCTCGACAGAAATCCGTCGTCTCAATACGAAATAGTATTCCAACTACATCTTTAAAGGACAGCTTCGTAAGGCCTAAATATAGATGTTCCATTGTCTGGTAAGAAAACATGAAACCTCGTTCGCATTAGCTTGCTCTAATACTCGGACATCCACTATGTACCACCCAGTGCATACATAGAGGACTAACATGTAATCGTACTATCTATTATCTGAGCCCCACTAACAAACCCTACCCTTGTACGTGACTCAGTTGTGGTAATTGAGAACTTCTTTAGGCCTATAATATAAATATTATATTTTTTTCTATCTCTTTCTTTGTGGCCATGGCTCAACATAGCCTCACCCAACTAGTGAAAGACTTATCAAGAGCTAAGTAACTGTGACCTAAAACAAACAATATAAACATCCAATTGGCGTTGTCCCTCGCCCAATGTCTCGATAGTGAAAATCATTGGCCTCTATCTTTCTTGTCCTCACTCTGATCGATAACGACAGGTATCTGAATGATTATTATCCTTATCGGGTTTTGACCACGAAGCCTGCACTCGCAGCCAAGGCAACTAATAAATCCTAAACTCACCCGTCAATCTTCTTACTCCCTCGATATAAATGCAGTTAAGGCACACTCTTTTGATGGAACCATTACAGACCTAACCCCGGGGGTGTAGCTTCATTAGACCTACTCCATAGGGCCATCTAGTGTATCCATACGTCCCGTAGAAGTCTCGCACTTCCCTCCAGCCAGGCTGAATATCATGTTGGACGTGCTCCCACTATATTTAAAAGTACATATGCGATGATCTACTTGTAAAATCACCTCACCATTTATTAGACCCTATACTTAATCTTTCATCATGCATTTAGGTTAATTTTCTTATATTATAACACCAATTAACGTTTCCAGTCCAGTTTTCTTTTTCTGGGCCTTATTTATTTTTATTAACTTAATCTATGATCTAAGTTTTAATTATAATAAGCCTCTTACAATTACAATTCTCATGTTATAATTTTACTTGCAATTATTCAGATTTTCATGATTCATTCCTTTTTCCTTTTTAATGCAAATCTACAGTTTGTACACATGTTTAGTTATCTTTTATTTAATCCATGTTCGTAAATTTACACACTTTTGTTCTATTTTTGCGTGCATAAAAAGGATTAAATCTGCATCTTTTTAACTAATATTTACATAATAATCAATTTTAGAACATGTGTAATTTATTATAGAAAAACTGTAAATAACTGAGTTATCGACAATAGTTTAATATTCTCCTTTACTTCTTTCTTTTATCTTAGGTTCACTAGCTTTACAGTTATTGTAAGTTTAGCTTTAGGAAGTAGTCTTACTCCATTTGGTTGGTTGTAGAAACTACAAAAAAATCCATTTTCTTATTTTAATATTAAAATTAGGAACAATAGTACATAATTGAATGATATTTCTTGTTTCTTTTCTTAATTGTTGGATTAGTGCAAAATATAGTAAATTCCTTATTTTGCATATATCTCACTTTCCTTATTCTTGTTCTTGCAATTATATTTACTTCTTCCTATCATATTAAATTGTGGAAATATCTTCTTTTCTCAACCTACCAACTAACCTAATACTAACTTCCGAACAAAATTATTTATTGAATTCCTTTTATTCATCTCTTATTCCCTAAGTTTTGACATTTTACCCTGAATGTCTTACTTGTTGGGCTTATGACTTTTTCCACAAACCACAATCTCAATATATAGCCAGTAAATTAGGTTTCATTCCGCCATACTAAGAATTTTCTAACAAGCACACATTTAATGTTCATAGCTTAATTAAGGATTACTTTTCCATAGACAAGTTATGTACGTAATTTATATCATATTCAACAGTAAATAAGAATCAAACGACATTATATTTCATTGGCATAAAATACACATAATTTAAACCCACTCACCTAAAAAAAGCGTTTCAAGTTCCAATTTGATTTAAATCCAAATTATTATCTGTGGTCCTTCCTTTTTGTAAACCTATTTGAACATACAAGCGGGAATTTACAAGGATTTTTATGTCTGGATCTAAAATAAGCAATTTAAAATCGGATCTGAAGAACTTACCTAAAACGGACAAAGAATTTATATATATATGTATATGTATATATATATATATATATATATGTATATGTATATATATATATATATTCGAAATGTACAGTTTCTACCTCTAGTTCTTGAATCAGAAATTCTAAGTCTAATATTTTTATTTTTCGAGAATTGGAGGAGAAAGGAAATGACAGTACCCTCACCCCCACTCTGAAAAATATGGGTTTGAAAGCTAGCCATGCACGTTTATTTATAGATCACAAAACAAACCCTGTCCACCAAATTCAGAACGAAACAAATCTCACCATTGAAATAGGACGAGTCATGTCATTTTTGACATGATGGACCCTACATATGTGTGGGTTGACACATGGGTTGACCCAAACACGTTTTTCCCTCCGTGTCTTTCTATATTTGCCTCGACCGTATTATTTTTCTTAACGTTATTTTCGAACATTTGTTTTGCTTCCAATTCTATTCGATTATACTCTATCTTTGATGCGCGTCTATTTTCAAATTCTAAAGTGTGTTATTTCAGGAATTAACATGCGTATATATTTTCGAAATAAATATATTTATGCATATTTACTCGTTTAATTATTTTTCCACACAAAACTTCAAACGTTAAGGAATTCCATATGAACTCTGTTTGGTACATATTATATATGTAAACTAATCATAAATCGCTGTGAATGCAATGGTATGCGTTTCGGGGATAAATTCTGACAATTACAAAAATGTCCATTTTTCACTATTAATAATTTTTGTAATTATTTTCATAACTTTTATTACTAAAAAAAGGGGGTGTTACATTCTTCCATCCTTTAGGTAATTTCATCCCTGAAGTTTGGCAAGGGTGAAACTGTGTAATTCCTTGCATAAATTGCATCCATCATGTGTACTTCCAATTTTCCAACCATTCATGTCATAATGCAAAATGAGATACATCGTAGAGTACATGAATCAAATAGATTTCTAAGCGGTACCTTCTATATGAATGCTCTTTTCTTTTAAAAATTCCTTTTAAAACATGATGCGCACAACCTAAATATACTTACAATTTCTATATGGGTGCATCAAAATATCTTTTCAGCCATTTTTTCATACACTTTTACAAAATAGAAGTATAGCTCAACCAATTTTTGATCCAAACCTGTAACGACCCTGAATTTTGGGGCCAAGTTAAAATTTATTTTAAGTGATTTTAAATGAGTTTTGATATTTAAAATAATCTATTTTAAATAATAAGGATCACAAATTTGGTTCAAATCGAAGTTAGAATGAATAAATTAATTTAAAATATAAAAAGAGCTAGAAATGGCGCGGTAGTTTGAAAAGTCAAACTTGAACTTTGACTAACCATACAGGATGCAAAATTTAACGGATTTTAGTAAAACCAAAAATATTAGAATCTATTTAAAAATATCTTTCCAACAAATCCGAAATATCGAAATTTCATAGCGGAAATCAAAAGTTATGGCTAATTCAATTTTTAGAAAGGTCGGTGGGTAATTTGCATAGGACAAAAATGCTACTTTTCACATATGTAGGAATTTGAACTCGAAACCACTTCCATTGAGCTCAGAATGACGTTTCTGCATTGAAAAACAGTAAACACTTATATGTTTCGAGTTTCAGAAAATATTTGTTTAAAAATGTATTTTTAATATTAAAAATATATTTGCCTTGAAAATAGCCATTTTTCAAAAAGTCTCAGAATTGAACGAAACGAATTTTGTTGTGATCGTATCGGCATAAGAAAGCCAAAAATAATTTTTCCGGATTTTTCTGACTTCGTATGTGGCCCCGGCAAAATTATATTTACGTTTGTATTTAAAATAAAAGAATTATTTTAAAATAAAAGAAAACCATACTGTAACTTCAGAATTGGACCATGGGGATAGCGCCATCGCGTTCAGAAGACGTCAAAACATTAAGTTCGACAGTCGTTGAGCGCGAATCGGAGGTCGTATGTGAAAACGGTATTTTCTTGAATTAAATAATTAATTAAATAATTAAAATAAAACCCTAAATACTAGTATAAATACCCGTATACAGTACGTATACTCCTTCTTCTTCCTCTCGTTATGAAGCCGCCGAACCCATAGAGCATCAAATTTTCAAACTCACTTTTCTCCCTCATCTCTCGACGGAATTCAGCATACCATATACCGATTCGAAGCTCTTTTCGAGATCTTCGATTTGGTACCAACCCCGAACCACCTCATCCACTGTCGCGCCCGCCACGTCAGCATGAAGTTCCGCCGGTCGCAGCCACGCCGGGCCCACCACGCTCGATCGAACCCCACCCTCTTCTGGCCGTACAAAGATCTCTCCAAGGCGGTCATTCTCCAAAAAACCGCACCCAAAACCGTTCAGTAAATCAAAAGTTATCGGGATTTGAAGTTTTGAACAAATTCTGAAATTTAGGTATGCTTCAGATTTTGTAACGCTTTTAAGCGTGACAGAAGCAGTTGTTAAAAGTCTGTTTGATTTAAAACATCAATAACTTTTTCATATAAACACCGATTCTGAAAATTTCAGATCCGGTGGAACCGTGACTTCGAATACCACTTTAATACAGAGCAATTGGGAACAAACTCTAATCTAATTGAGGTGAGAATCCTATTTATTTTATTTAAGTAATTATGTTTTAATTATGGATGTTCGCATTCATAATCATATATGTATGTGAATCTGCTAAGATATAAACTGTATGTGAATCTGCTATGACTTAATCTGTATGCGTATGCTAGGACAAAACCCACTGTATGTTGAGATGTTACAATATAAAATTAAATATATTAAAATCGTTCATGTATGTTGTGTGACATGTTGATATGTCAAAATTAAATATATTAAAATCGTTCATGTATGTTGTGTGACATGTTGATTTGTCAAAATTAAATATATTAAAATAAGAAATTGTTCATGTATGTTGTAAAGTGACATTTTTGTCAATATTAAAATAAGAAATTGTTCATGTATGTTGTAAAGTGACATTTTTGTCAATATTAAAATAAGAAATTGTTCATGTATGTTGTAAAGTGACATTTTTGTCAATATCAAAATAAGAAAATGAACACCGTATGTAAATTGACACTTTTGTCAATATCAAAATAAGAAAATGAACACCGTATGTAAATTGACACTTTTGTCAATATCAAAATAAGAAAATGAACACCGTATGTAAATTGACACTTTTGTCAATATCAAAATAAGAAAATGAACACCGTATGTAAATTGACACTTTTGTCAATATCAAAATAAGAAAATTAGCACCGTATGTTGAATGAACAAATTTGTGTTATAATAGAATACAAGCACCGTATGTTGAATGAACAAATTTGTGTATTTATAAAATAGAATTGGTCGTTATATGTGAATGATTATATTTTGTTCATTTATAAAATAAGAAAGCACTATATGTTAAAGAATTATATTTTGTGTCATTAACAAAATAGAATTTGTCGCTATGGTAAAGAATTATATTTTGTGTCATTATTCAAAATAAAATTTGTCGCTATATGAAACGAACCATTTTTTTTTGTTCGTTAATAAAAATAGAATTAGTCGCTATATGTAATGAACTGATATTTTGTTCATTAGTAACAATAAGCAAGCACCGTATGTTGAATGAATATATTTTGTTCATTATCAAAATAAGAAAACATCGTATGTAAGTGAATATATTTTGTTCATTATCAAAATAAGAAAACATCGTAAGTAAATGACTATATTTTGTTCATTATTAAAAATAAAAATAGCATCGTATGTTAATGAACTATATTTTGTTCATTATTAAAAATAGAAAAATGCATTGTATGCATAGCATATTATTTTTGTCAAAATAGAAAAAGTGCATTGTATGCATAGCATATTATTTTTGTCAAAATAGAAAAAGTGCATTGTATGCATAGCATATTATTTTTGTCAAAATAGAAAAAGTGCATTGTATGCATACTATTTTTGTCAAGTTAGAAAAATAGAAAAAGTGCATTGTATGCATAGCATATTATTTTTGTCAAAATAGAAAAAGTGCATTGTATGCATAGCATATTATTTTTGTCAAAATAGAAAAAGTGCATTGTATGCATAGCATATTATTTTTGTCAAAATAGAAAAAGTGCATTGTATGCATAGCATATTATTTTTGTCAAAATAGAAAAAGTGCATTGTATGCATACTATTTTTGTCAAGTTAGAAAAATAGAAAAAGTGCATTGTATGCATAGCATATTATTTTTGTCAAAATAGAAAAAAGTGCATTGTATGCATAGCATATTATTTTTGTCAAAATAGAAAAAGTGCATTGTATGCATAGCACATTATTTTTGTCAAAATAGAAAATATAATGCATTTTATGTATTGCATATTATTTTTGTCAAAATAGAAAAAATATAGTACATTGTATGTATTGCATATTATTTTTGTTAAAATAGAAAAAAAAGCATTGTATGCCTAGCATGCTATTTTTGTCAAGTTAGAAAAATAGAAAATACATTTTATGCATACTATTTTTGTCAAGTTAGAAAAATAGAAAATACATTGTATGCATATTATTTTTGTCAAGTTAGAAAAATAGAAAATACATTGTATGCAAATAATATTTTGTCAAGTTAGAATCGTCATGTTAGAAAAATAGAAATGCATTGCATAAAATATTATTTCGTCATGTTAGAGGAATAGAAATGCATTGTATGAAACTATTATTTTGTTACGTTGGAAAATAATAAATGCATTGTAGGTAAAAGAATATTTTTGTTATGTTAAAATAAGACATGCATGGTATGAAAAAAAATATTTTGTCATGTCAACTATATAGAAAATGCATGTCATGTAAATATACATTATTTATAATGTTTATTAAAAGAGAATTTGCATTGTAAGATAATAAGCATTACTTATAATGTAAATAAAAAGAGAATTCACCCCGTAGGAAGAATTAACATTTATTTTATGTTAAATAAGAGAAATGAAACTATATGCAAGAATTAACATTATTTTTAATGTTAAGCAAAAGAAATGAAACTGTATGAAAAGAATTAACATTTTTTTTAATGTAAAAGATAAAGAAATAATATTGGGAAATCTATATTTTCTAATGATATTGGGAAATCTATATTTTCTAATAATATATTTTCAATGTTATTAAAAAGAAAAGAATTTCCATTTTATGTAAATTTAACATTATTTTCAATGTTAATAAATGGAAGATGCATGGCATGTAAATGTAACTTTATTTTAATGGTTATTAAAAGAGAATTCACCTCGTAGGGAAGTTAACATTATTTTGTAATGTAAATATATAAAGAATTTGACCGTAGTATGTTTTAACATTTATTTTCAATGTTAAATAAAAGAAATGAAACTGTATGTAAGGTTTAACATTATTTATAATGTTAAATAAAAGAAATGAAACGTATGTAAGAATAACATTATTGATAATGTTAAATGAAAGGTAAGTAACTGTATTGAAACATTAACATTATTTATAATGTAGGTAAAAGGGAACTTACACCATAGGAAAGTGTTCATTATTCATAATGAAATTGGAAAAGAAATATATAAAGAAATGAATGGGATGGCACATTATAATTTACATTCTTAAATGAAAATTATAAAGTATAAAATAAATAATAATGAATTAAAAAGGGAAGAATTATCGTCTAATCCTAAACTACATTATCATGTAAGTAGAAAAGTGGAAGTTAAGAGAAATGTAAGCTGCACGTAGGGACGATAAACTGAACGAATTATTTATATATATATATATATATATATATATATATATATATATATATAATTATAATATAACGAATCGAGCGCAGTAGTTCGCGTTTTGAAATCGAACTTTTAAACGAATATGCCGGAAGATCCGACCATCGGATTTTCCCAAAACTAAAACCGTTAGGACCGTCTTGGAAAAATCTTTCCAACGATATATGCTACGCTAAAATCCAGCGGTTAGATTTTGAGGAAAGTGAAAAACAAAATTGATTGAAAACAGCACCAAGGTCGCCCTTGACCTGAAGCGTCGTTAAATAAGGAATTAATTATATTAAATAATTAAGGCAAGAATTAATCGTTATAAAATAAAATAACGATATGAAATATGTTTTTCTCAAAATATATGAATGCGAGATTATTTGGGAAGTCCGGGTTAATCCCATTCCAAATGATCGTACGATTTCAAGAATTCAAGTATGAAGACGGCGTATGAAGACCGTAAATCTCCCCTCGAATGGACAACGATCAAGACTCTGAGTTGGTTTGATCCCAATTCAAGGGTCGGGGTAATTGCCCAAACGTACGTGTTGATTTCACGGGTTTGACCCTAGTTCAGACCTAGAGCATGGGTATAAATGGATAGTGTGTCTGACATCGTACCCCACAAAATATTATGTTGTTGATATTCAGTTAATATATAAACGATTGGTGGTAGAGAATTTATTCTCTACTTAACACCCGTTTATATAATGACAGAAGATCAATAGTACGGTATGGAGTGACGGTGTGGCATACTAAGATGCAATGATCAGGGTTTCTTGTTGAAAAGCAGAACCTTGTGGTATGAAGAACATGACTTCACGAGCCTCACAAACCGGTAGAGTCTAAAAAGGGGGAAGGGAACGCAGGGAAAGTAGCACGTTTCTTTCTAGTTAGTAGTCATTTTACTTTTGGAGGATGATGAAATGAGGCGCCTCGGATAGGTCCTATAGGACCGGGGAACGTGTACTTAGGAATAACTAATCCTCTAAGCTGTATGTGAGGACCGGCCCTGCCATTTCCAAGGGTTAACTGCGGGTAATCCTGGGGCATTAACTAGAGTGTCTCGAATCGGTAAGGAGTCCTCCCTAGCCTGGACTCATGATGGAAACCCAAATTTCCAATACGACCCCGACGGATTTGATTTGTATTACTAGTATTGGAGGCATAATATATGGTACCTATGCTTCCTAGGATTGATACTTATAATTTGAATTGTTTTGAAACCATATACACTAATAATAGTATTAGTTACGTATTTGGCGTATTTAGCATGTTTAACCACCATAAGGTAAAACTCTATCCTCTTGGTGTGCGTTGCATTGTGTGATGGGACCTGAGTCTTATGGTGGTTCCATTTTTCAAAAGACATTGCGTTTTGTTACGTTTTACTTATCTGTATTGACACTATAGTTATGCACGGCAATCCATTGGTACAACCCGTTCCGCGCTAGCGGCGTGGTCTTTGGATTTGCCTTATTAATACGAGTAAATTTATTTAAGAATTCTCACACCAGTCCCACGACTGACCCATAGTTTGTTTCACCTTTTTGCAAACTTGGGTGCCCTCTCTTCTACACGGGCAGCCAAGTAGACAGGTTCATTCTTTGCTTGGAGCTTTTCTTTGTAGCTGCTTATTTTCTCTCTCTTGGATTCTGCTTGGGAGAAGAGGTGATGACTTGGAGCTTGAAGACTTTTTGTTTCTATTGGCATCTTTTCTTTTCTTTTTAGACATCAAACTTATTTCTTTTCTGCAAACTTGTTGAAATAGCTTAGATTCTGTGACTGTGGATTTTCTGTGATTGATGACATTATATTTTTCCGCTGCTATAATGTTATTACTCTATGAATCTCCTTTGCTATATTGTATCTGTGTTCTGTTTTATTGTATTTATGTTGTATTCCAAAAAAGATTTCTCCTGCTTTCACCCGTGGAAGTTTGGGGTCGTCACAGTTGGTATCAGAGCTTTGGTTTACAAAGCGGAGTACAACATATCTATAATAATTCGTTTACATAGAATCACTATATTCTATGGCGAACAGTTCATGAGATACATAATAGCCAATCACTTTATCGTCATCTTTTCATTCATCCTTCGATCTTTTAGAATCACCTTTTCAGTTGTTTTGACTCTTCCCTTGATCGTGCATTCGAAGAAGACTAAGTGAAGTGGCGATGCTCAATTGGCACATGTTTACGAAGGAACGAAAGGACCAACTTCTTCGGTAGAAAGCCTGATGTTATAGACGGTACCATCTCTGTTAAAAACATTCTCTGTGTTTATTCTTCCTCTTTCCCTCTTCTATTTTTCTTTTTCCTTTTCGGGGACGAAAAGTTTTTAAGTGGGGGAGACTGTAACGACCCTGAATTTTGGGGCCAAGTTAAAATTTATTTTAAGTGATTTTAAATGAGTTTTGATATTTAAAATAATCTATTTTAAATAATAAGGATCACAAATTTGGTTCAAATCGAAGTTAGAATGAATAAATTAATTTTAAATATAAAAAGAGCTAGAAATGGCGCGGTAGTTTGAAAAGTCAAACTTGAACTTTGACTAACCATACAGGATGCAAAATTTAACGGATTTTAGTAAAACCAAAAATATTAGAATCTATTTAAAAATATCTTTCCAACAAATCCGAAAAATCGAAATTTCATAGCGGAAATCAAAAGTTATGGCTAATTCAATTTTTAGAAAGGTCGGTGGGTAATTTGCATAGGACAAAAATGCTGCTTTTCACATATGTAGGAATTTGAACTCGAAACCACTTCCATTGAGCTCAGAATGACGTTTCTGCATTGAAAAACAGTAAACACTTATATGTTTCGAGTTTCAGAAAATATTTGTTTAAAAATGTATTTTTAATATTAAAAATATATTCGCCTTGAAAATAGCCATTTTTCAAAAAGTCTCAGAATTGAACGAAACGAATTTTTTTGTGATCGTATCGGCATAAGAAAGCCAAAAATAATTTTTCCGGATTTTTCTGACTTCGTATGTGGCCCCGGCAAAATTATATTTACGTTTGTATTTAAAATAAAAGAATTATTTTAAAATAAAAGAAAACCATACTGTAACTTCAGAATTGGACCATGGGGATAGCGCCATCGCGTTCAGAAGACGTCAAAACATTAAGTTCGACAGTCGTTGAGCGCGAATCGGAGGTCGTATGTGAAAACGGTATTTTCTTGAATTAAATAATTAATTAAATAATTAAAATAAAACCCTAAATACTAGTATAAATACCCGTATACAGTACGTATACTCCTTCTTCTTCCTCTCGTTATGAAGCCGCCGAACCCATAGAGCATCAAATTTTCAAACTCACTTTTCTCCCTCATCTCTCGACGGAATTCAGCATACCATATACCGATTCGAAGCTCTTTTCGAGATCTTCGATTTGGTACCAACCCCGAACCACCTCATCCACTGTCGCGCCCGCCACGTCAGCATGAAGTTCCGCCGGTCGCAGCCACGCCGGGCCCACCACGCTCGATCGAACCCCACCCTCTTCTGGCCGTACAAAGATCTCTCCAAGGCGGTCATTCTCCAAAAAACCGCACCCAAAACCGTTCAGTAAATCAAAAGTTATCGGGATTTGAAGTTTTGAACAAATTCTGAAATTTAGGTATGCTTCAGATTTTGTAACGCTTTTAAGCGTGACAGAAGCAGTTGTTAAAAGTCTGTTTGATTTAAAACATCAATAACTTTTTCATATAAACACCGATTCTGAAAATTTCAGATCCGGTGGAACCGTGACTTCGAATACCACTTTAATACAGAGCAATTGGGAACAAACTCTAATCTAATTGAGGTGAGAATCCTATTTATTTTATTTAAGTAATTATGTTTTAATTATGGATGTTCGCATTCATAATCATATATGTATGTGAATCTGCTAAGATATAAACTGTATGTGAATCTGCTATGACTTAATCTGTATGCGTATGCTAGGACAAAACCCACTGTATGTTGAGATGTTACAATATAAAATTAAATATATTAAAATCGTTCATGTATGTTGTGTGACATGTTGATATGTCAAAATTAAATATATTAAAATCGTTCATGTATGTTGTGTGACATGTTGATTTGTCAAAATTAAATATATTAAAATAAGAAATTGTTCATGTATGTTGTAAAGTGACATTTTTGTCAATATTAAAATAAGAAATTGTTCATGTATGTTGTAAAGTGACATTTTTGTCAATATTAAAATAAGAAATTGTTCATGTATGTTGTAAAGTGACATTTTTGTCAATATCAAAATAAGAAAATGAACACCGTATGTAAATTGACACTTTTGTCAATATCAAAATAAGAAAATGAACACCGTATGTAAATTGACACTTTTGTCAATATCAAAATAAGAAAATGAACACCGTATGTAAATTGACACTTTTGTCAATATCAAAATAAGAAAATGAACACCGTATGTAAATTGACACTTTTGTCAATATCAAAATAAGAAAATTAGCACCGTATGTTGAATGAACAAATTTGTGTTATAATAGAATACAAGCACCGTATGTTGAATGAACAAATTTGTGTATTTATAAAATAGAATTGGTCGTTATATGTGAATGATTATATTTTGTTCATTTATAAAATAAGAAAGCACTATATGTTAAAGAATTATATTTTGTGTCATTAACAAAATAGAATTTGTCGCTATGGTAAAGAATTATATTTTGTGTCATTATTCAAAATAAAATTTGTCGCTATATGAAACGAACCATTTTTTTTTGTTCGTTAATAAAAATAGAATTAGTCGCTATATGTAATGAACTGATATTTTGTTCATTAGTAACAATAAGCAAGCACCGTATGTTGAATGAATATATTTTGTTCATTATCAAAATAAGAAAACATCGTATGTAAGTGAATATATTTTGTTCATTATCAAAATAAGAAAACATCGTAAGTAAATGACTATATTTTGTTCATTATTAAAAATAAAAATAGCATCGTATGTTAATGAACTATATTTTGTTCATTATTAAAAATAGAAAAATGCATTGTATGCATAGCATATTATTTTTGTCAAAATAGAAAAAGTGCATTGTATGCATAGCATATTATTTTTGTCAAAATAGAAAAAGTGCATTGTATGCATAGCATATTATTTTTGTCAAAATAGAAAAAGTGCATTGTATGCATACTATTTTTGTCAAGTTAGAAAAATAGAAAAAGTGCATTGTATGCATAGCATATTATTTTTGTCAAAATAGAAAAAGTGCATTGTATGCATAGCATATTATTTTTGTCAAAATAGAAAAAGTGCATTGTATGCATAGCATATTATTTTTGTCAAAATAGAAAAAGTGCATTGTATGCATAGCATATTATTTTTGTCAAAATAGAAAAAGTGCATTGTATGCATACTATTTTTGTCAAGTTAGAAAAATAGAAAAAGTGCATTGTATGCATAGCATATTATTTTTGTCAAAATAGAAAAAAGTGCATTGTATGCATAGCATATTATTTTTGTCAAAATAGAAAAAGTGCATTGTATGCATAGCACATTATTTTTGTCAAAATAGAAAATATAATGCATTTTATGTATTGCATATTATTTTTGTCAAAATAGAAAAAATATAGTACATTGTATGTATTGCATATTATTTTTGTTAAAATAGAAAAAAAAGCATTGTATGCCTAGCATGCTATTTTTGTCAAGTTAGAAAAATAGAAAATACATTGTATGCATACTATTTTTGTCAAGTTAGAAAAATAGAAAATACATTGTATGCATATTATTTTTGTCAAGTTTGAAAAATAGAAAATACATTGTATGCAAATAATATTTTGTCAAGTTAGAATCGTCATGTTAGAAAAATAGAAATGCATTGCATAAAATATTATTTCGTCATGTTAGAGGAATAGAAATGCATTGTATGAAACTATTATTTTGTTACGTTGGAAAATAATAAATGCATTGTAGGTAAAAGAATATTTTTGTTATGTTAAAATAAGACATGCATGGTATGAAAAATAATATTTTGTCATGTCAACTATATAGAAAATGCATGTCATGTAAATATACATTATTTATAATGTTTATTAAAAGAGAATTTGCATTGTAAGATAATAAGCATTATTTATAATGTAAATAAAAAGAGAATTCACCCCGTAGGAAGAATTAACATTTATTTTATGTTAAATAAGAGAAATGAAACTATATGCAAGAATTAACATTATTTTTAATGTTAAGCAAAAGAAATGAAACTGTATGAAAAGAATTAACATTTTTTTTAATGTAAAAGATAAAGAAATAATATTGGGAAATCTATATTTTCTAATGATATTGGGAAATCTATATTTTCTAATAATATATTTTCAATGTTATTAAAAAGAAAAGAATTTCCATTTTATGTAAATTTAACATTATTTTCAATGTTAATAAATGGAAGATGCATGGCATGTAAATGTAACTTTATTTTAATGGTTATTAAAAGAGAATTCACCTCGTAGGGAAGTTAACATTATTTTGTAATGTAAATATATAAAGAATTTGACCGTAGTATGTTTTAACATTTATTTTCAATGTTAAATAAAAGAAATGAAACTGTATGTAAGGTTTAACATTATTTATAATGTTAAATAAAAGAAATGAAACGTATGTAAGAATAACATTATTGATAATGTTAAATGAAAGGTAAGTAACTGTATTGAAACATTAACATTATTTATAATGTAGGTAAAAGGGAACTTACACCATAGGAAAGTGTTCATTATTCATAATGAAATTGGAAAAGAAATATATAAAGAAATGAATGGGATGGCACATTATAATTTACATTCTTAAATGAAAATTATAAAGTATAAAATAAATAATAATGAATTAAAAAGGGAAGAATTATCGTCTAATCCTAAACTACATTATCATGTAAGTAGAAAAGTGGAAGTTAAGAGAAATGTAAGCTGCACGTAGGGACGATAAACTGAACGAATTATTTATATATATATATATATATATATATATATATATATATATATATATATATAATTATAATATAACGAATCGAGCGCAGTAGTTCGCGTTTTGAAATCGAACTTTTAAACGAATATGCCGGAAGATCCGACCATCGGATTTTCCCAAAACTAAAACCGTTAGGACCGTCTTGGAAAAATCTTTCCAACGATATATGCTACGCTAAAATCCAGCGGTTAGATTTTGAGGAAAGTGAAAAACAAAATTGATTGAAAACAGCACCAAGGTCGCCCTTGACCTGAAGCGTCGTTAAATAAGGAATTAATTATATTAAATAATTAAGGCAAGAATTAATCGTTATAAAATAAAATAACGATATGAAATATGTTTTTCTCAAAATATATGAATGCGAGATTATTTGGGAAGTCCGGGTTAATCCCATTCCAAATGATCGTACGATTTCAAGAATTCAAGTATGAAGACGGCGTATGAAGACCGTAAATCTCCCCTCGAATGGACAACGATCAAGACTCTGAGTTGGTTTGATCCCAATTCAAGGGTCGGGGTAATTGCCCAAACGTACGTGTTGATTTCACGGGTTTGACCCTAGTTCAGACCTAGAGCATGGGTATAAATGGATAGTGTGTCTGACATCGTACCCCACAAAATATTATGTTGTTGATATTCAGTTAATATATAAACGATTGGTGGTAGAGAATTTATTCTCTACTTAACACCCGTTTATATAATGACGGAAGATCAATAGTACGGTATGGAGTGACGGTGTGGCATACTAAGATGCAATGATCAGGGTTTCTTGTTGAAAAGCAGAACCTTGTGGTATGAAGAACATGACTTCACGAGCCTCACAAACCGGTAGAGTCTAAAAAGGGGGAAGGGAACGCAGGGAAAGTAGCACGTTTCTTTCTAGTTAGTAGTCATTTTACTTTTGGAGGATGATGAAATGAGGCGCCTCGGATAGGTCCTATAGGACCGGGGAACGTGTACTTAGGAATAACTAATCCTCTAAGCTGTATGTGAGGACCGGCCCTGCCATTTCCAAGGGTTAACTGCGGGTAATCCTGGGGCATTAACTAGAGTGTCTCGAATCGGTAAGGAGTCCTCCCTAGCCTGGACTCATGATGGAAACCCAAATTTCCAATACGACCCCGACGGATTTGATTTGTATTACTAGTATTGGAGGCATAATATATGGTACCTATGCTTCCTAGGATTGATACTTATAATTTGAATTGTTTTGAAACCATATACACTAATAATAGTATTAGTTACGTATTTGGCGTATTTAGCATGTTTAACCACCATAAGGTAAAACTCTATCCTCTTGGTGTGCGTTGCATTGTGTGATGGGACCTGAGTCTTATGGTGGTTCCATTTTTCAAAAGACATTGCGTTTTGTTACGTTTTACTTATCTGTATTGACACTATAGTTATGCACGGCAATCCATTGGTACAACCCGTTCCGCGCTAGCGGCGTGGTCTTTGGATTTGCCTTATTAATACGAGTAAATTTATTTAAGAATTCTCACACCAGTCCCACGACTGACCCATAGTTTGTTTCACCTTTTTGCAAACTTGGGTGCCCTCTCTTCTACACGGGCAGCCAAGTAGACAGGTTCATTCTTTGCTTGGAGCTTTTCTTTGTAGCTGCTTATTTTCTCTCTCTTGGATTCTGCTTGGGAGAAGAGGTGATGACTTGGAGCTTGAAGACTTTTTGTTTCTATTGGCATCTTTTCTTTTCTTTTTAGACATCAAACTTATTTCTTTTCTGCAAACTTGTTGAAATAGCTTAGATTCTGTGACTGTGGATTTTCTGTGATTGATGACATTATATTTTTCCGCTGCTATAATGTTATTACTCTATGAATCTCCTTTGCTATATTGTATCTGTGTTCTGTTTTATTGTATTTATGTTGTATTCCAAAAATGATTTCTCCTGCTTTCACCCGTGGAAGTTTGGGGTCGTCACAAAACCCTACCGCCCAACTTTAATTATTCGAATTTCGGAAAATTCTAATTTTTTGAACTTGACTTCTTACGTTAGAAAAAGGTAGAAAATTGAAAATCTCACTTTTTCCACTTTAATTTTACTCCCCTCTTTCACTGTACTTTGACCTATATTAAGATTCTACTCAAAAATTCTACTTTTCCCTGAGCGCGGTTTGCATAAGAAAAAATTTCTTCCTTAAATTTCCCAAGTTTATTTTGGGGAACCAATCTTTCTCTTTAATTTTTTTTAAATATGGAGTATTACAACTCCACCACATTTGTCAAATTCTTATTGGCTTATAGAATAGAATACTATCCATATACAGTCATTTTACAATACTTTGTACCAGCTAAGTATAAAATGTTTCTATGGATATATTAATCATTCTATTTAACATATAAGCTTTCCTTGAGCAATTCAAACTTAGAAAGTTCACAACTAATTCATACAATCATGAAAAAAATATGAAATTCAAAACCCAATCCAAAATCTTTTTACAAACATCATACCAAAATTTAGTGACATTTGGAGATTTATAAATACAGGTTTTGACCTAAAACCTGTCCATTTTCATGTATATTAACCATATAAATCATAGCTATTGATTAACCATCAAACAACATCATCTAAATCATGAACACTCATGATTTTCGGATATTTACCCAATAATCGAAACACAAGGGTAAAAATATTATCCATCTTGATTAAAAGAGGTTGTAAGATTTGTTGTTGTTGTTGTTGTTGTTTTCCAAGCTCTTAAATCGTAGCTTTCTGTTCTTCTTCTTCTTTCCTAGATTTAATGGTCAACCACCTTATATTTCTTTAGTTTTAAATAATGAATGAGAATTGAAACAAATATAGATGGATATGAGTATATATAAGGGACAAAAGTTTACAACTTTCCCCCTTTCATATGCCCTTCCTTATGCACATTTTAGTTGATTTATTTCTAAGGTCAATCACTAGTTAATTTATTAATCACAAACCTCATTTCCTTCTTAACTGCATTACTTCCATTTAATTTAACCAAATAAATTTCTAAATAATGTTATCTAATTTTAGGGGTACTACATCTTCCCCTCCTTAAAAGAATTTAATCATCGAAATTCAGTCAAGGATTGAAGAAGCAAAACAATCATAGCAACCCAACAAGCAATTCTATCACAACATATACTAGTATACCCCACTAGTAACCAATATATAAAGTAATATTAATCTTACCGAAAGAAAACTAGGAAAAACTTCTCTAATATATCTTATGTTTCCCAAGTACGGTCCCTTTCATTAGCGCCCACTGAACTTTCACCAATTTAACTGTCTTGGTTCTCAACTTTCTTTCGTCTCTATCCACAACACAAACCCAATTGTCTCATGATAGTCAAACCAGGTTCCACTACCAATTCCTCCAATGTCTTCGGATAAAGGGTAGCATCAGGGTCATCTACATACTTCTGTAAGTATGATACATGTAACACATTATGGACTCCTGCTAGTCTATTCGGTAGGTCCACCCGATAGGAAAGCTTTCCAATTATTTCCGATATCAAAAAATGTAAAACAAGCCTTGATGCAAGCTTCCTCACTTTTCCATGACACAACACACCTTTCATCGGTGACACCTTGATGAAAACCCTTCCTCCAATAGAGAATTCTAAATCCTTACGCCTTCTATCTGCGTAACTCTTCTGTCTGGATTGAGCTTCCTTCATCCATCATCAAATAATTTAAATCTTCACTGTGGTTTCCCTCGTTAATTCTAGACCAAGAACTAGATGTTATCTATCTCTAGCTAACATGATGACGATTTAGACAGTATTCCGTATAAAGCTTCAAAAGTAGTCATTCCAATAGTAGTATGAAAGTGATTATTATAGGAAAATTCAATCAAATGAAAATGGTCCTTCCAAGAACCACCAAAGTCTAGGAACAAGCTCTCAAGAAATCTTCTAGTATTTTATTCAACTTTTCGGTTTTTCCATCCACCCATGGGTGATAAGTTGCACTCATCTTGAGTTTCGTCCCTTTTGCCTTATGAAAACTTTTCCAAATTCACTCATAAACAATGGATTCTTGTTGCTTGTGACACTACTAGGTACTCCACGAAGCCTCACTATATTCTTTATGAATAACTCAGCCAAAACTGGTGTCGTCCTAGTAGAATATACCAGAATAAAATAGGTACACTTGGTTAGTCTATCCACAACAACCCATATGATTATGCTCCCTCATCTTTATCTTGGTAGTCCATTGATGAAATCCATGGATATAGGATCTCGTTTTCAAACTAGAATATCTAGCAGTTGTAACAAACCACTAGGCTTCTGATGTTCGGCTTTCGCCTACAGGCAATTCATACACTGCTTTGCCTATAAGCCAACATCCTTCTTCATGCCTTACCAGTAGAAGCTTTTATTTATATTATGGTACGTCTTTGTTGCTCCAGGATGTATCATGAACTTAGAATGATGACACTATCATAGAACTTCCTTTCTCAGATCACCAACCTTTGAAACATATGTCCTTTCGTTCCTTCGTAACCAACTATTCCGGTCAAGACTGAACTCTCCAAGGTTGTTACCTTATGTTCCGGCTCTGGGCACTCTAATATTTTTGGCCAGTGATTGCCTAGAAGCAATCTTCTGTATTAAAGCTTTTTAAACCTCTAAGCACGACTCCTATTGTATTCTTTTGCTAGGACTTGTCGTCGACATAATCCTCATACATGTGTGCAAGTCTTCTAAATCCTTCTGTTCTTTCAATATAGTCGACATTATCCCTTGGCGTTTCCTATTAAGAGCATCAAAAACCGTATTACCTTTCCTAAGAGCATACCCTACGCCGTGTCCCCAAGAAATCCAACCATCTCAACTGTTGCATATTCCATTCCTTTTGAAAAAATAAATATCTCAAGGACTTATGGTCCATGAACAACTCGAACCTTTCTCCCAGTAAGTAATGCCACTAAATATTCAAGGAAAAAACAACGACTGTTAAATCAAGATCATGAGTTGGGTATTAGACTTCATGAGATCTTAGTTGCCAGGAAGCATAAGCAATAACCCTTCCCTTTTGCATAAGAATAACACTTAACCCTGTTTTGCAGGCACCAGTATAAACAATTGAATCCTGGTTTTCTTTCAACGCTACTAATACAGGAGCATGATCAACAAGTGTTTCAAATTCTAGGATGCCTCCTCACACTTATCAGACCATACAAACTTAACATCCTTCCTAGTTAACTTAGCGAGCGGTGCTGTTATCTATGATTTTTTTTGATAAACCTTCAATATTATTCAGCTAATCCCAAAAAGCTTTGGCCCTTAATAACACTTCCAAGCCTCTTCCTACTAGCGATAGCATCAGTCTTAGTTGGATCTATCGACAGTCCTCCCAAAACCACTACCTTTTCCAAAATCGACAATATAAATTTTGGCTTTCAATTGGTGCTTCCACAAATTATCCAACACTATCCGTGGATGAATATCATGCTCTATCAAATCCTTTGAATTCACCAATGTATCATCAATAAAAAACCAGCACAAATCTGTCTAAGTGTTCACAAAATACCCGATTCATAAATTCCACTAAAAAGCTGGCGCGTTCGTCTATCCAAATGGAATAACTATCCATTTGTATGATCCATATATAGTACGAAAGGATGTTAACAGGACACTCTCTTCCATTAACCTAAGCTGGTGAAACTCAGTAGCCAAATCTGTCTGAGGAAAACCTTTTGGTCTGGTCAACTGATCAAACGTGTCATCAATACGAGATAGATGATACTTATTCTTCAATGTCCTTTCATTGAGCTTTTGGTAATCAATACACATCTCAACAATCAATCTGGCTTCTTCATAAATACCGTCGATGCGCCCCAAGGCAAACCACTTAGACGAATGAAGCTCTTACCTTCCAATCAACAATTTACACCTCAACTCATCGGAGACATCCTGCTTGGTTGCCTATGCACTGGCTCAGCTCTTGCCACAAGATCAACCCAGAATTTGGTAGCTCTTTTCAGCGATAATCCTTCCACTAGTTTGAATATGTCAGCAAATTCCATAACAATAAGAATGCTACTTACATCTTCCTTCAATTCCAAAATGCTTATCAAAGAAAACATCTATGGAACTACTCTGTCTACCAAGAACACAATCCTAACATTTTTATCATAATGTTTCAACGATACCCCTCTGCTTTAAGAAAATACTCTCGTGTCATAACAACTGGACCAATCTATACCCCAAATAATTACAAAACCCTCAAAATCAAACATATACAAGTTACAAACAAATGTATAACCTATTAACTGAAACTCTAACTTATCGCATCTCAATCCAATAATTGTGTACCATTTGATAAGATTAACCACCATAAAGGAAGTAACAAAGTATGCTTGTTCTAAGGATAATTTATCTACTACACATCTAAAGATAAATGAATGTGATGCACTGGTGTCAAACAGAATTCTAAGTGGTATGCTGTGAAACAAAAGTGTTCCTTCCAACACTATCTTCCCTTCTTCCGAATCAGTAGGTCCATAAGACGAAGGTTCCACAACCACCACTTTATACTTGGTTGCTTCTAGTCATTTTTCCTTGTAATGTCCAAGATGATTATAATTAAAGCACCTAACATTCGACTTTCTAACAGTGGTTTTGGCTCCCGCTTCCTTTCACTCTATTGAATAGTGACCCTATTGTTGACACTTAAAGCAAACAACTTTTGCTTATTCTTCTTGGGATTTCCTTCTTTCTAAGCCTTCATGCCCTTGGAGAGTTTCCTTATATTTTCCTAATAGCCCCACTTCCCACCTTTCGTAATCATTACAAATGACCATCTCCACCGTAACGTCACTGATATCTCGCAAATGAGGCATTGTTGCTTTCGTAATCTCAAACCTTAGCCCCTTAGTGAATTTCTCATTCCTCAAAACGACAATGTCAATTGACCTCCGAGCATAACAAGATGATTTATCAAACCTAGCAGCATACTTAACCACTGTAATGTCTTCTTGCTTCAAATCAACAAACTTTCTCATCATTATAGACTGGGCAGCTTCCAACACAAACCTTTTCCTAAGCCTCCGTCGGAAGTCTTCACAAGTGATTTCTCCCTTCGGTGTCATAACCGTAACACCGTTCCACAAAAGGGGAGCATTACCCTGCAGCTGTCTCAAGGCCAATCTTCTCTTTTGCTCATCACTCAAGCTAAAGTCTCCAAAGGTTTTTTATGATGCAACAACCAAATATGCACAACAACATCTTCCGTTCGAAGAATTAGTTTTTCTCCTAGGCTAGTATAATCCTTCCTCAATTTCGCATAGTTGTTTCCAACTTGCGCTCCGGGATTGACCCATCTGAGACTGACAACGGCTCCATCTTGCAACATTTGGATAAAATTCTAGAAAAATTTCCTCATATCCACTGGTGGTTTGTAACACCTTAGTTCTCGCTAACCCTTAAGCCATGTACTTCCACTTAAGGTCGTCGTTTCCATTAGTTGTAGTGCTTCCGTTACCAATATTCGGTCTTGCACTCTTCTCTCCATATTTTACTTCCTTCTTCTATATATAAACTTTAGTAAAATATCAAAGGGTGATTATAGGAATGTGGGGAATGTACATACTTATATAATACATATACAAATATGTCATAGTTTCATCATCCCAACCCTTAGAATATTTCTCTGATCTTTGGGTTTTAGTTTGAAAATCCTAAAGGAGAAAACACTTCTTTAAAATTGCATAAACCTGCACTTTGATACCCAATTTGTAACACCCCATTCTCCAAGATCGAAAGTACAACATTACAAATCTGCAATCGTCTCTAGTGGCGACTTTCAATGATAGAAAACAGGATGTTAATAGACCATAACGTCAGAAGACATGGGAGTATGAAAAAATTCACAAAACATTCATTAATAATCAGTTCATTCATATATACCTTTCATATAACCCATTTAGACAAAATAAAAATTATTACAAAATAAAATCCGAGAGTAACATATGATGATGCTCCCTCGATTGATTAGAGTCCAAATATATAGACAATTATAATTTTTCCAATACATACAACAAAAGATAAAACAAACACTGGAACTGTGTTAATAGTTATAGCTTCCTACTCACTTTCGGAAGCTTATTCGAAGAAGATACCTAAAAGACCTTAACCCTCAGCCTACTCAAACGAGCACTTAAGAGTTAAAGGGAAAGCAAAACCTTCGGGTTAGTTAAGAAGCTTGTGTGAATGAAAATCCTCTATACCCAACAATTAGATATCTAGGTGGACCACGTCGCATTGCTGAAAGGATTCCCCCCTCGCTAGTATCAAGCTACCTTCGAACTAATCCCGGAACTCCTGAACTTTCAGTGATCAGTACAAAAATCATAATAACATAAGTGACAATATAAATGTGCAGTATTCAACACACAATGGATTTCCCATCATTCTTATTCTTGATTTCCCATCTTAACAGTTTCTAACAATTCCCCATCATATTCATTCTTTATTTCGGTTCACCTACCATGTTTTGCAAGGTAACCCCTGCTAACATTCGAAACCGAATTACCTCTCATACTGCGCGAACCAACGAGTCCAGATGCCATATTTATATTTAAGTTAAATTAGTTACCCCAATTTACTTCTTCTTTCTTTTGGTGTCCGCACTGCACTACTCAAGGTGACCTTTTGCTAGGCAACATAACCATCCCTTCTTATTTATTTGACTTTTGTACTGCATGAAGCAATAGAGCCAATTTCTTATTATGATTTTCGAACTACGCGAAGCAACATAATCATCCCTTCTTTTGATTTCCTTTCCATGCTTCTTAAGGTACTCCCGCACTTACAACGGGACTAAAATCTTATTATTTTAGTTATTCAGTTCCCCCAATTTATTTCACCCTTTAGTTCCCCTAATGTTCACACAAGTGAAAATGTCATATCCATGGTTACCGCCAAATAATACGTGCAATTTTTAATTTTGTTCCACCAAATTCAATGATCTCTCATCTTCAAAAGGTAACCTATTCTGGCTTCATAAGACAAGCGGTCATTTACTTCGAAGGCAAATCCCTCAGGCACTATATAATTCCCCTGAAAGATAACTCTTTCGGAGCCATGCAATCAAGCAATCAATCATGACCGTGCGTCAAAACCATGACGGCAGGGTATTGAGGCAGAAATATGAACATAAGTAAAGCTCTCCTCGTTATCATTGTCGGTGCCAATAGCCATGGAGGTGAAGCCTCAAATATTAAGTAAAAAGACTTCCTTATGGACAGTTAGCCAAGTCAAAGGAAATAAATTTAGGACAACAAGTTTATAAAGCTTGCCAACGTTGGCAATGGCTTCAACGGTTTTGGAAGCATAAGCTCCAAGTTAGAAAACAAATAAGACTCCCTCCCAGGTTCTACGAAAGGTGAGCAGTCCTTCATACAAAACAGTTCCTTCTTAAAAAAGACACCCTTCATCCGTGTCGAAAAAGTGAAGGCGAAGGTGAGAGGGTCCCAAAAATTTTCAAGTTTTTTTCCATTTATTTATTCATGATTTACGCAAATCTTGGCCCTCTACTCAAGGGTTATTCTCTTTCAACCCCCCAATTCTGGGATCACTCATCACTAATATAAAATTATAAGTATATTTCAAATCAGCTTTAACTTGTATATAAGAAGATATAAAAGTCTCCTTTTCCTAAAATCACAGTTAAATTAAATAGCAAAAGATTATTGATTAGTTTAAAAACTACACAATGTAACACAATATAAAAATAATCATTTATCCATTTTTCATACCTTATATAAGTATATTTGTCAGCCTATCTTTTCAACAAAGCAAAGATTAATCTTTTTAAATTATATCATATACTCTTCATTTTTTCCCATGGAACTTATTCATATTTCATAATAACACTGTTTCCATTAGAGATAATGCCATACTTTCTTCCATGCTTATTCACTATGCATATATATACTCATTCAAAACCATGATACCATGCTACATACTACCAGAAATTTATCATGTAAACGTCCTAACATTTTATACAAAATACACACAACTTTTACAATACATATATACGCAATGTCTGGGTCTCTTTGATGTGTACATGTAACTGACAGTTCCATGGCTGCATTCATTTTCCAATCAAAGACACAACTTGGTATCCCTTTTTATTGCATATGAATTTGACACGATGCTTCATAGTTCGTTTTATGTGAACATGATCATCCTAACATTATATATAATACGGGTGCACTTCAACAGTGGTAACAAGGACATATATAATATCATATTTTTACATTTTAGTGTTGCTATTATGCAATTGAGTAGCATTTTAACACAAAATCATATTATAACAAGGGGAAATCACTCAGGTCATTTGGTTTAACTATATGCCTTATTTCCTCATATCAATTCCATTAGAAAAATAGGATCTTATTCTCAAAACAAATGTAATACTTCTCAGTTATTAGATTAAATATCAACTAGACCAAGCTCCTAATTCCTATCAAATGTTGGCATAGCTAATATACAAGAGCTATTTACGTGTATATATTAACATGTGCCAGGCCACACCATGTTATCATGTCTGCCAAATATGTATATAGTTATATATAATGCTTACTACATACTTTATATAAGCAACCTGATGATATTTACAATTCATGTATAGTATTTAAACACTTTAAAATTGTTTCGATCTCCCATAATATAAGTTCTATTCAGGCTTGAAAATAAATACATACACATCTCCAAATATTAGTTCTTATGATGTTGACATTACAACAAAGAAAACAGAGTTGTAACTCAAGGTTATACCACAACTAGTGCTATCGTTAGGCTTATTTAAGTAAAGTTATACCTCATTTTAATATATACCAGTTTACCTTAGAAAATAGTGTTTTAGTCTCAGTAGAAATGCTATACTATTTGGATGCATACATTAGTTTATATTCAACCATTCATAACTCCATTATTCATTATATCTCCTGTAGAAATCAAGTTAAGGTCGTGTCATATACATATAGTTTTTGCACTTATAACATAGCTTTACACACAATATTCTAGCATGTAAAGTATTTATGTGCTACATTGTCACTTAGAACCTTTTTCCATAGGAATAATGACATGTTTCTTGCCATACTTTTACCTATGCTAGCATATCCTGTTAGTTTCTATACACTTGGTGTCATACTACTTTAATACTTATCTCACAATTTTTTTAAGGCATACATACATACATACATACATACATACATACATATATATATATATTCATATACCTGAGTTATATTTGCATGCAACTTCCTAAGCTTACCTTACAAGATGGTTATAAACTTCAAAGCTTCATTTTCAACTACATTCAAATCATTTTCACCACGGGATCATTTTAGAAAATCTTAGAGTAATTATACACAAATATTTAACATGTGAGTAATCACATACAAGATAGGTTCAACCTAGCAATGCCTTTTATTATTTACAGATTCATTTGATTTAAGCATAATTTAGAGTTAACTATGAAAATATTAACAACACAGGCCTTACATTTCAAACTATTATCTCTACACATAGGCCCGGGTGGATCGACCCCTGTGTCGCCCCACCTTAGACGTGGCTTGACCTTAAGGTCGACACATGGTCGACCTATGTGAAGCTTGGGTCGACCCAGCTCCTAGGTCCTGAACGTGATTTCTACCGCTTTTATTTTCTAATTAACGTTAATTTTAATGTTTAGCTTATTACTTAATATAACCTATATGAATTATTATTTTCAACTTATAACTCATATTAGATTTTGAATTTGTGCGCGTGTAAAGACCCGTAAATTCCCGCTCTTTGGATCGACCATAAACCACACAAGTCTGACCTAAAGGTCGGAAATCCACGAATACTTTAACTTTGGGAATACAACAACATCAGAACAATAATAGCAGACTTTTATAACATCATAATAAATGTTACATCAGAGTATAGAATATATATCAGAGTACATTAAATAAATTTACAGCGGAAGATAATTTTACATTACTTTAATACAGTGCAAAGGAAAAAAAATAACTAAGACAGTGGAAGACTTTTCTATGCTCTGGACACATCTTTGAGCTTCAATCCAGGATCCTGCTAAAGAGATAAATATCTGCAAAAAGCTACTCGACTGCCCGTGTGGAAAAGAGGGCACCCGAGTTTGCAAAAGTGGAAACAAACAACGGGTCAGTCGTGGGACTGGTGTGAGAATTCTTAACTAATATAACTAATAGTAATAAGGCAAATTCAAGGACCACGCCGCTAAAGCGGAACGGGTTTTATTCCAATGGATTGCCGTGCATAATTTAAGTAAATCGTCAAAACAACGCAATGCTTTGCAGAAAAATGAAACCATCATAAGACCCAAGTCCCATCACACAATGCAACGCAAACCGGAGGATAGGGTTTTACCTTATAATGGTCAAACATGCTTGATACGATAAAAACGATATTATTATTAGTGTGTATATGTTTTAAAACATTTCAAAGTAAATGTATCAATCCTAGGGAGCATAGGTACCATATGCTATGCCTCCATACTAGTAATACAATCAAAACCGCAAGGGTCGTATATGGAATTTGGATTTCCATCTGAGTCAAGGCTAGGGAGGAGCTCCTTACCGATTCGAGACACTCTAGCTGATGCCTCAGGATTACCCGCAGTTAACCCTTGGAAATGGCAGGGCCGGTCCTCAAATACAGCTTAGAGGATTGGCAATTCCTAAGCACACGTTCCCCGGACCTATAGGACCTATCTGAGGCGCCTCATTCCATCATCCACATAAGTAAAATGTCAGGGCTGGTAGGTCACTGACACCACTCTAGCTAGAAAGAAACGTGCTGCTCTCCCTGCGTTCCTTTCTCCCGTTTTAGACTCCGCCGGTGTGTGAGGCTCGTGAAGTCACGCTATACACAAAGCTATGCCTTAACAGGCTATGCTTTGATCATCCCACAAGGCCTGCTTTTCAACAAAGCCTTGATCATATGCATCTTAGCATGCCACATCGTCAATCCATACCATACCATTGATTTCTACCAACATATAACCTCTGAGCTCATACGTCTCAGAGAAGGGTGTAAAACACCAAACAGATATATGTTTAGCAGAGATCAACGAATACAGTATAAAGGAATACAATGTCAGACATATAATCCATTTACGCGCTTATGCTCTGGGTTTGAGCGAAAGCCAAACCCGTGCAATCAACACTACATCCAGAAGGCTACTACTGTCGCCCCTTCATGGTAGCTACTCCCATCATGGGTCTCAATAGCAACACACCCATTTGATGTGAAGATCGTCGGTCTTCAATCACCGTCTTCAACTCTTCGAACAACGTATCATTATTTGGAATGAGAGTAAACTTGGACTTTCCAAATAATTCTCGCATATATAAATTTGAAAGCAATTTCATATCGTTAAAATTAATTTATAACGATCAATCTTTATTTTTAATTAAATTCTATTTAACGACGTCTCATGTCAACAGGCGACTTTGGCGCTATTTTCACCCAAATTTGTTTTACACGTTTCTCTAAATCTAACCATTGGATTTTTAATATACTTCATATCATTAGAAAGATCTTCCCAAGGCGAACCTACCGGTTTCAGTTTTGGGAAAATCCGTCAGTCGGATCATACGGTATAATCAATTAAAAATACGATTCTGAAATGTGAACTACCATGCTCGATTCAAGTACTTTTAATTTACATATACATATATATATATATATATATATAATTTATATAAATATAATTCCTCGTCCATTTCATTTTACTATATTTTGCTAACAACAAATCTTCTTATTTATATCCAATATTGATATATATATCATCACACGCAACAATGTTTTATTTTATTTTTCAATTTCCAAAAATATACTATACACAAAATGTATGTTTTGTGTATCATTACAATTACAACAAAAAAAATAATATTTTTGTGTTTCATTTCCATTACAATAACCATGCATATTTTGGTGTCCACTTCATTTCTATACAAATGAATATATTTTTGTTTGCTTAATTTCAATATAACAAAAATAACAACTTTGCTATTCTTTTAAATGCCAAACAAAAATAATAATTCCTATCTCTTTCAATGCAAAACCAAAATGATCTTGACTTTTTATAATGGCAATGTAAATTCTATTCTTAGGTGACATCATAAAAATATAATTTTAATTTGCAATGTAATATCATATTTTAATGACATAATAAAAATGTAATTCTAATTTACAGTGCAAATTCTCACTTATAGTTACATATGAAAATGTAAAATTTTGTTCGCTTGCCAAATTTCATACCATAGTTACAAATAAAAATAATAATTTTTATTTTCAATGCCAATTGCATATCATTGTTTCAAAATAAAAAAAGTAATTTTTATTTGCATAGCAAATACTATATCTTTAGTTCAAATAAAAATGTAATTTTTATTTGCAACAAGTTCTCATTCTAAGTTACATAACAAAAATGTAGTCTTTATCATCAATGCACATTCTTACTTTTGTTTACATATAAAACACAAATTCTATTTAAAATGCGAGTTCATATTTTTGTTTTACATAATAAAAATGTAAATTTTATCGCTACCATTTTCCATTGACAAAAATATGATCTTAACCATGCATTTCATTTCATATGCAGTATATAACAAATAAATATATTTTCTTCATATGCAATACATGACATTACCAAATACATATATATCTTCTTTATATGCAGCATAACAATGAACTTTTTATTAACAAAAAGAAACGCAGCAAAAATGCAGTTTTGAAATGTATTCATTTTATCGTAACTCAAATGACGATAAGAATAAAATGTTAACATCGCTATTTTTATCGCACCAGAAATATCGATAGAAATGTGATATTAACATTTCTCTTTTACCGCATCAAAATATTGATAAAAATATATACATTCCAATTTATACTTTTATTTACATCTGACATGTAAATAAAAATATGACTCTTCAAAACATGCTTTTACTTACATCTAAAAGGTAAGTAAAAATGCTACTGCTAAATTCATATATTTTTTTTTCCAAAAATGTAAGTAAACAATGCAACTCTTTAATTCATCAATTTTGACACTAAAAAGGTGTCTACTTTTATCTAAACTATCATGACACAAAAAGGATTTTTTTTTATTGAAAAGAAATAACAATAAAATGATTCTTTTTAATGTTAAAAAGAATCAGCGAAAAAAATGTTCCTTTTTACCATTAAGAAGAAATAGCGACAAAATGTTCCTTTTACCATTAAGAAGAAATAGCGACAAAATGTTTCTTTTACCATTAAGAAGAAATAGCGACAAAATGTTCCTTTTACCATTAAGAAGAAATAGCGACAAAATGTTTCTTTTTATCGACAAAAGAAATATTGACAAAAAGGGTTTCTTTTTTATCGACAAAAAAATAAAAAAATAAATAAACAAATTTGTTACTTTTACATGACAAAAGGAAAGTGAACAAATTTTGATAACAAAAGAGTAGCGAGCAAAAATGGTTTCTTTTATATTTGACAAAATGAATATTTTGTCATTCTTATATTTTTATATTTGACAAAATCTCTTCTTTATTATTGCATTAAAATGTAATTTACATTCCAAAGTCTAAACCTCTTTTTTTATATAAAAAATGAAAATTTAAAATCGTTAATTCTTTTCTCATGATTCATATCAACATAAAATATAATTTTTATGTTACATCGTTTCTAACACTAAACATTAACAGAAAAGTGATATATTTGTTTGTCGTCAACTCTAGCTCAACGAACAAATAACCATGATATTTTATATGTTACAAATTCAATGTATTCTAATGACATAAAAAAAATGATATTTAATACACTAATCATTTCTATGGATCTTAATTTCATATAAGAATGATATTATGCGTAATCGCATTTCTCTATTTCTTCTAATGATATATAAAAAGTAAATATTATATCTTAACAAATTTCCCATTCCTAGTGACATAAACAAAAGAATTCTATATGTTAACAAATTCATTTCATTACAAATGACATGTAAAAGGTGAATTTATATGTTAACAGACTCATTTCATTAAACAAAAATGTGAATTTTTGTTCTTATTCATTACATTAAACAAAAATGTGAATTTTTGTTCTTATTCATTACATTAAACAAAAATGTGAATTTTTGTTCTTATTCATTACATTAAACAAAGATGTGAATTTTTGTTCTTATTCATTACATTAAACAAAAATGTGAATTTTTGTTCTTATTCATTACATTAAACAAAAATGTGAATTTTTGTTCTTTGATCCATATTTAAGAAAAATGTCAATTTCCTTTTCTTTTCATTTTTTTTGTTTGTTTCAACATTTGTATATATACAATGTATATTTTACATGACCAATTCTAATTCACATAAAAAGGATAATTTTACATGACCAATTCTAATTCACATAAAAAGGATAATTTTACATGACCAATTCTAACAAGGTGATATTAACATAACAATCTCCTATTCAACGAAACAAGTTATTTTGTTTTTCATATTATCCTATTCAACAATATCAGTATTTTGTTGTTCTATTCAACAAAATAAGTAAATTTGTTGTTCATATCCTTCTGTGTAAACTAAGCAAAATAAGTGGTATTGTTATTTCTTAACAAACCTCTAATTAACCAAAAATGATATTTTGGTTTCAACCATTTCCTCTAAATCAAATATGAGACATTTGGTTTCAACAAAACAAACATGATGTATATTTGTTTTTCAACTATATTATCTTAACAAACATAATATACTTAATTTTCAACTAAACAAATAGGATATATTTGTTCTCAACTAAACAACAAATCAAACATCATACAAATTTCAGCACAACAGATCTAAATTATATACATACAATCATCATATAGCAAATTGAATTGATTAATTATTTTTAAACAAAGAAATCTCACCTTGATATTGAGTTTTGCGCTGTTCAGAGCCAAAATTTGGCCAAAATTCAACTTTCTCGGAATCATGCCTAGTCAGTGTCATCGCGAAGCTCTCGGCCTCACGATCGTGGCGCACCTGAAATCGCTCAGTTTCGAGTCCGTACGAGCAAGATATGATCAAATTAAGATTGGTCAAATTGGATAAATTAAATAGTCAACTGTAATTAGGCAAAAGTCAAACTACCTAATCATCTTCCTCTCCATCGTGATATAGCCGATACCTTTTCCCTCTTTGAACCCATAAAGCTCAATAATAGGTATCCATTTATCTTGAGATTGGAGCAACTAGAAATCGATCGGAAGGTGGCAAATCGAAGAGGGAGGAGAGGGCTATGTTCGCCGGGATTGGTGGGGGGGTGCGGTGGGTCCTACAGGGGGCGGCGGGCTGCAATAGGCGGCGGGTTTGGGTTGCTTTGCCTCGAAATCCGTGACTTAAAACTCAATCTTAGCCGTATGGATTGAAATGTCTTGAAATTCTCTTCGATTCGGTATATGATTTGTTGATTTTCGTTGAGCGGATTGGAAGATATTAGCATTTGAAATTCGAATGGTTTCAGCCATCAAAAACTGCAGTGGCGGCTGGCATTAGAGTTCAGCCCGATTTTTAAATATTATTTTATTAATAAGTCTCGAAATTTGTGCTAAAAAGGTGGATTTTTGGACTTTTTGGATTTGGGCCTGCTTACTGTCGATCTTAACGTTTTGAGGCCTTCTGAACGCGATGGGTTATGTTCTCGGCTCCAATTTCGAAGTCAGTAACGTTTTTTTTCCGGTTTTCATTTAAAAATGCAATATTAAATAAATAATTTAATTTCTACCGTACATTTAAATATGTCGGGGCCACAAATTAACTTCAAAAATTCCCGAAAAATATATTTAGCTATGTTTTGACGCTGCGGACCTAGAAAAATTAATTTCGTTCAATTCTGAGCTCGTATGAATTTTTAATGAATTTTTAAATTCAAAAATTGTCCGTTTACACTGAAAAATCAATTATAATTATATATTAATTCTAAAAATTACCGAAAAATCATTTTTAGCTTTATTTTGACGATACGAACCCAACAAAATTATTTTCGTCGAATTCTGAGACTGTTTGAAAATGGCTATTTTTAAGGCCAATATATTTAATATTAAAAATACATTTTTAAACAAATAATTTCTAAAACTCGAAATATATAAGTGTTTACTGTTTTTCAATGCAGAAACGTCATTCTGAGTTCAATGGAAGTGGTTTCGAGTCCAAATTCCTTCGTATGTGAAAAGTAGCATTTTTGACCTTTATATTTCATAGCGACCTTTATAAATTTTAAACTGGGCATAACTTTTGATTCCCGCTATGAAATTTCGATTTTTCGGATTCGTTAGAAAGATATTTTTAAATAGATTCTAATATTTTTGGTTTTACTAAAATCCGTTAAATTTTGCATCCTGTACGGTCAGTCAATGTTCAAGTTTGACTTTTCAAACTACAGCGCTATTTCTACTCCTTTTATAATTAAAATTAAATTATTCATTCTAACTTCGATTTGAATCAAATTTGTGATCATTATTATTTAAAATATATTATTTTAAATATCAAAACTCATTAAAATTACTAAATTTAAAATTTTAAATTGGCCCCAAAATTCAGGGTTGTTACAGCGCGTATATACACGTACAATCTTTCAAATCTTTGTCTGTTAGTAGCTGCTTAATTAAATGTAATTAATAACGCTATAAATCCATTGATTTCTTCCTTTTAATATATTCTAGTTTCAAATATTGCTATATTCTTGTCCATTTTCCATTTATTTTGCATTTATTACTTTCTACTCTTAACTTGCTTTTTATATTTCAACATTTGAATTCATGTGTATATACACACACGTAATCTTTATTTCTATTCAAAATTCAAATGGCGTTATGTCATCATTTATTTCTTACTCATTTTTATAGATTGTAGGTTAATTTTGAACTACATAAGCTTTTGTTTACAAGACTAAAAACAATGGTAGTCGTTGTTCTTTTTAGTGTTCTTATTATATATTCTTTTTCACGTTTGTTGTAATACTTCAACTAAAGATAACTTTTCATTTTAGATCTGTTTTCAGCATATCATAGGTCTAAATTGATCAGAAAATCACCATAGACAATTAACGCTAAGTTTGTGGCCAAATTCTGAAAACTTTTAAAATTCTCTTTTTTGTTATTCAATTAAAAATGTGGGGTGTTACATTCTCCCGCCCTTAAGAAATTTCGTCCTCAAAATTTGGTGAGGGTAAAATTAAGTAATTCTTGGCATAATTTATAACCATCATGTGTACGTCCAATTTTGCAATAATAATTTAACATAATAATACATGAATGAAATGAATGCCTAAGCGGTACCTTCTATATGAAAAAAAAAATTCTTGAAAATCTTTATGAAAATATGATGCACACATCTTAAATATACTAGCAATTTCTATATGAATGCAATATTTTGAAAATCAAAATACTTTTTCATTCAATTTTTCCTACACTCTTAAGAGCAAGAATGTAGTTCATCCAATTTTTGCACCCAAACCCTACCAAACAACTTCAAATTTTGCGAATTATAGAAAAGTCTAATTTTTGAATTCAATTTCTTATGTCAAAAAAGTGGAAACAGAAAACTTCATATCTTTCGTTTTTCTCTTATGTACCTTTTCTATATGTACTTGGATTTTATGTTACTATATATAAAGGTTTCCTATCATCCTATCCTAGCACAGTTTACATAAGAAAATTTTCTTTTCTAACTTACTTTGAGAAAATCCTTTTTTTCAACTTATTTTATCAATCCACCAAATTTATGTCAAAATAATTGTCAAAAATTATTGTCAAAAGAATAGAGATTTCAAAATTTTCCTTAGCGAAAATTTTAGTTCTTTTTTTTTGATAAAATGCAATCTTTTCTATGTTTTGTTACTTAATTCTTTCATATATTATAGCTTAAAAATAGTGAGCTACACATGATCTATAATATACGCATTTTTCTTAAAGAATTCATTTTAAAAAAAAATCATAAGAAATCAACATTTCCAAAATACACCCCATTTTTTGCACAACTCAATATGTACTTTTCAAACACGTTACTTACATATATTTTTCAAACATCAAAATACCTCTTTTTGTTTCAAAAATTGTTTCTACACAATTTAGATAGTACATACTTTAGAATTGTAAACTTTTAAGGACAAAACTTATAAAACACTATAAACTATGTGACGGCCTGCCCCGCACCAGTCGACATTTCCAATGAAAGTGCGCTGTGCCGATGTCCAACCAGCACGGGACGGTCACTAAAGAAAGGATAAAAAGGGAATTTGAACTAGCAAAGAACCTGTAGAATGTCTCTCGGTGCATGGAATAAAATATAATATAACATACTTGACATAAAACAGGCGAGACAGTGCATAAGCTGAAAACTAAACCATGATAGCAGTGGAAAATTCAAAATATAGCTCATGTTCCACATCATCATTATTACAACTTTTCAAACTGTCTCTAAAACAAAATAAGAAAGGTACATTACTAATGCCCAAAGTAGTGACCAACAGCTCACAGGGAGAATATCTATATATATAATATGTGGAAGCCTCTTGCTTGTCTCCGGTACAACTACTCGTGCATACCACCTAACCTGTCTCTAGTCTGCCCATTTAAGAGCACCTAGAAAATAAGAAGAGACATAACCTCTGGGTCAGAAAAAAGTCTGGTATGAGCGATAAGCAGAAAAAACAGAACAATAACAGGTATACTAAACCATACCCGGACCTGGACCTGCAACTAAAGAGTTAGCACAACAGGATGTAAAATTCTCTAAGATAACACTAACATATGGTGTAAAGATAACGGGGGAGGGGTGTACATGTCATAGTGATGGAAAACAATCAAGCATAGCAACCATCCTTTCATCTCTCACTCAGTGCGTAAAGCATACGGTATCCACAACTTTGACTGCCCAAATCCTTTACTATGATCACTCTGCCCACATGGAGTCATGGCGACTCCACTGCACTGATCCATAGCCACTAGTCCTTGCTATGTCCACTATGCCCCATGAAGTCATGACGACTCTACTGCACTGGCTCATAGCCATGCTACGATCACTCTGCCCCATGAAGTAATAACTACCCCACTGCATTGATCCATAGCCTAACATCCACCTTGGTGGTGAATCAAAGTTATGGACGTCGATAACCCCTTAACACACGTCCCTCAGCAAAGTCCAATCGTGAAGTTCACTCATTGGTTCCCATATGGACCCTGAGTTACAACCTCCCATTTGGACTACCTTTGCATCTCGGGTTTTGGTCTCCTCCGGATCGGTTCCGTCCTTCAGTCATCATTGGTTCGGCCATCCTGGTTCAGTTAGTGATCACCTGCTTCGGATCAAATTGCTCCATACAGGTCGGATCGTGATGACCCCATTCGTTCGGGTCGGGCTTATCCACTTGGGTTGGCCTATACGCTTCTTCTTCTTCTGGTGGTTCGGTTCGGAGTAGTCCCCTGGTTTGGATCATGAGCTTCTGTTTGGTTCGGGGCTTCTGGTCCTTGGTTGGCAATCCGGTTCGGGTCGTTGCATGTAGGCTACAAGTGGATCAGTTCATGGTCACCGTCCACGAGCGGGTCGGTTCAGAGAACTCCAGATGCAGGCAGGTCGGGTTGTGGGATGCTCCACAAGCGGGTTGGTTCGTGCCCTCCTCCACCGATCTGATTCAGTTCGGGTCAAATTCCTGCAACTTTTCCAGCGACAGTTTTATGCATACGACGGCGTTTTCGACCACCTTAATTTTTCTAATCAACCACAAAGCATACCATACAGTCATAGCAACATAGAGAATCAACAATAAGCACTAAAAAAACAACTTAAGATCAAACATACCCAAAAACCTATGTTTTCCCCTTAATCATGTTTAATCATACAATTAGCAAAACTTATCCAAATTAACCCAAATTTCTATTAGAGCCCTAAAATAATATTTTAGAACTTTACAATTTTTTCCAGATTTTTCTGAGCCAAAATTTCGCAAGTTAACACTAAATACCCCTAATCAACTGTAATTAGTGAGAAACTATGCAAATCACTCGCCTTAGCCACAAATAAAACTTAGATCTGAAAATATCTCTGATTTGTGTTGAATCTCTATGCAACACAGCAGCTATATTCCCAATTTGATGCTAATTTGCCTTGATTAAATGTAGATTAGGCTAAAACTTGATTAAATTGTGATTAGAAGGTGATTTGATGTTGGAGGCCATTGTTAGGGTTATGGAAATGTTTTAGGCGGCTGAGAAAATGAAAATAGATCGTTTTCCTACTGTTCTCAGCCTCCCCATAACCCTAATCCTGAAATGGGTTCTGGGCTCTCTTGCTAATCACCCTAATTAGGCCCAGTTAAGCTGTTTTTCACCTTTAAACCTTGTTTCAGCCATATCTCCCAAATGACGAGTCCGTTTGGCTAATGTGACCACTCTACGGAAATGTAGACCATCATCGGATCTAATGTAAGTAGTTTCAGCTCAAAACTCCTTACCAATAAAAAATTATGGCGGAAACAAGATCAGCTAGGGGTAAAACGGTCATTTAAAAATCGGAAAAAATCATGAACGTAGGAAATGACCCCAATAGTCATCTCCCAAAGTTACATGGCTATACGAATTTGCGTGAGAAAGAAATAATTATTATATGATCCCCTGCTGCGTAGAACGCGGGTCATTGCATTCTTCCCCCCTTAAGAAATTTCGCCCCCGAAATTTCTTAACTAAGAAACAAGTAAAGGATCCCGCATGCCTACCAACCATTCACAACAATCAAACATACAAAACAACAAACAAGTCTATCCTAGCATGCGGAAAACTAAATTGCAATTAAAATCTTACCAGGTAAAGAGTTCTAGATACGTCTTCCTAATGCCCTCCTCTGTCTCTCAAGTACAGTCATTCTCATTCCTGCCCCAGTGAACTTTGACTAGATCCACCACTCTCCTTCGAAGTTGCTTCGTATCATGCTCGACAAGACGAATCGGCTTGCAGTTCGCAACCGCCTCGAGTTCTACTTCGATATCATCCAATTGATCAGGTGAAATAGTCATATTGGGGTCGTGCACGAATTTCCTTAACTGGGAAACATGTAATACGTTATGAATTCCTGCCATCTTATTCGACAACTCAACTTTATATGCCAAATTCCCAACTTGTTCGAAGATTGGGAATGGACCAACAAATCTTGGTGTTAACTTGCCTCTCCTACCAAATTGTATCACGCTCTTTAATGGAGAAATCTTGAAAACGCCAAGTCGCCAACGTAGAATTTTAAATCTCTTCTCCTGTTATTAGCATAACTCTTCTGCCTATCTTGGCCAGCCTTCATTCGTTGTCGGATAACCTTGATCTTATCTGAGGTTTCTCTTATCACATCTGGCCCAAGCACAAATTTCTCACAGGTTTCTAACCAACATGAGGGTGAGTTGCACGGTCTTCCGTACAAAGCTTCATATAGAGCCATACCAATACTGGACTGATAACTATTATTATATGCAAACTCTACTAGATGCAAATGGTCATCCCATGATCCACTAAAATCCAATATGCAAGCTTTCAAGAGATCTTCTAATACTCATTTCACCCTCTCTGTCTGACCGTCGGTTTGAGGATGGTACGCGGTACTGAGATATAATTCTGACCCTAGAGCCTCTTGTAAGCCCTTCCAAAACCCACTAGTAAACAACGAGTCTCGGTCACTCACAATGCTTTTATGTACTCCATGAATTCTCACTACCCACTTCATATATATTTCCGCTAACTTAGCTGCCGTTCTATTCTACTTGACGGGTATAAACCTTGCACTCTTTGTCAATCGGTCCACAATCACCCAAATGTTATCATGGCCCGATCTGGTTCTTGGTAACCTATTAATGAAATCCATTGAGACTTGTTCCCATTTTCATTCTGGAATTTCTAATGGTTGCAACAAACTACTAAGCTTCTTTTGTTCAGCTTTAACTAGCTGACAATTCATGCATTTGGATATAAACTTCCCAACGACTCTTTTCATCCCTTCCCAATAGTAGGTCTGCCTCATATCTCGATACATTTTGTTACCACCAGGATGTATTGTCAGTTTCGAGTAATGACATTCTCTAAGAACTTCATCTCTCAATCCATTGACATTGGGCACAATTAGTCTTCCATTTTTCTAAGCCATCCATCTCGAACAAGCCCATACTTGTTCATCTCCTCGTCGATACTCTCTCTAACTTGGAGATGATTTCCAATAGGTTAGGATCGTCTCTCTGACCGGAACCAATCCGCTCAATCAAAGTGGGTCTGATCGTCAAACTTGCTAATACTTCTAGATCCAATTCACACTTTGGTCTGAAATCATACCTAGCGATGTACTCCAGTTGCTTCCATTCTAGAAACATAGCCCTTAAACTGGCACGTCTTCTACTCAATGCATCAGATACCGCATTGCCCTTTCTTGGTGTATATGCGATATCGAAATCATAGGAAGCCAAGAATTCTAACCATCTTTGCTGTCGGAGATTTAGATCCTTCTAAGAGAAAATATACTTTAATGATTTATGATTGATAAACAACTCGAATCTTTCTCCCAAGAGATAAGTCTCCACATTTTCAATGCGAACACGATCGCTGCCAATTACAAAACATGGGTAGGATATCTTTTCTCATGCGGTTTTAGTTGCCAAATAGCATAAGCTACAACCCTACCTCCTTGCATCAATACAGCACCTAGCCCGGTACCACAGGCATCTGTGTATACCGTCATCTCTTCATTCCCTTTAGGAATGACTAACACTGGTGCACATGTCAACTTTTCCTTTAGACTCTTAAATGCATTCTTGCACTTTTCGTCCCAAACAAAAGTTTGATTTTTCTTGGTCAACTGAGTCAACGGTGCTGCTATCTTGGAGAAGTCTTGGATAAAATTACGATAATATCCAGCCAATTCCAAGAAACTTCTTACGTCTGTTGCATTCTTGGGCGTAGACCAATCTTGTACCGTAGCCAGCTTTGCATGGTCCACGGCTATACCATTTTCTGAAACAACATGGCCCAAGAATCTTACTTCCTCCTCCAGAAGTGACACTTAGAAAACTTTGCTTTCAATTGGTGTTTTCTCAACACCTTCATCACTATCTTCAAGTGTTCCTTGTGTTCTTCCTCTGTTCTCGAGTAGACAAGTACGTCGTCCACGAACACAAGAACAAACTTATCTAATTGATCTCGGAATACTATATTCATAAGATCCATAAAATAAGCTGGTGCATTGGTTAACCAGAATGGCATGACCAACCACTCATAGAATCCAGACGGCGTCCGAAAGACGTTTTAGCTAAACTCTCAGCTTCCACCCTAAGCTATTGAAAACCTTTCGCGAGATCCAACTGGGAGAACACTCTCACGCCACTCAACTGATCAGACAAATCATCTATCCGCGGTAGAGGATACTTATTCTTCCTCATCACCTTATTCAACTCGTGGTAGTCCACACACAATCGAAGGGAACCATCTGCCTTAGTAGCAAACACAACTGGTGCTCCCTACTCGGAGACACTTCTTCAGATAAATCCCTTCTTCAAAAGATCGCTTACTTGCACCCCGAGCTCTCGCTGCTCCCTTGGCACCATACGACGAAGTGGAATCACTGTAGGCCTGACATCTTTCACAAAATCAATACGAAACTCAATCTCTCAGTGTGATGGAAGTCTGATCACTTCCTCGAAGACGTCCGGATACTGGCCAGCCACGGGCACATCTGACAACTCATCATGCAGGATGTCGAGGGAATTTATAAAGCTAGCCATTACCCTATAACTAGGTAGACCACCAAACACTACCCTCCGCCCATCATCTGCTCTAACTGTCACCAAAAAGCCCTCACAGTTTAACATCACCCCGTACCTTTAGAGCCAATCGACTCCCAAAATAATGCCAAACACAGTAAAGCCCAAAACAAAGCAATCACAAACAAACATGCATCCATGACTCGATAAGACCACATTACGACAAATTATGCTAAGGCTAGTCGAACCACCAATCAGGTTCGTCATCGCTAAAGGTTTATCGACTATCTCGGGTTCCAATCCCAACCTATCTACTAGGTCACTAGATATGAAGGAACGGGAAGCTCCGGTATCAAACAATACTCGAACAAGAACATCATAAACAAAAAGCATACCTTGAATGATGACATTTTCCTTTCACCGCCGTGGTTTCGACATTCGAAGAAGAAGGAACAACATTAAGAGCATATGCTTTCACAATCTGCTTCTCTTTAGGGGGTTGCAGACATTTATCCTTGTGATGTCCCACTTAGCCCAGTTGAAGCACTTCCTGTCCGCTGGCTTCGCTCAACATTCTTTAGCATAATGAACGTTCTTCCCATAGCTAAAGCACTCCACATCTTTCTTATTCTTTTTCTTCTGGCCATCCTTGGTCTGATTCTGCTTTCTCTTATTCTGAGAACCATTCTTGCCTCCACCACTTGCTTGCAGTTTTGACTCCTCTACAGATGCAACCTCAGTCTTCGACTTAGGGTATAAACACTCTGATCTCAAAGCTTTCCCCACAATTGATTCAAACTTCTCATCGATATGATTTATAAGCCTTTCCCCCAAGTACTAATCTAAGCATGGTACGAACTTCTCATTCTTCTTCTCGGGAGTGTTGATAAGAGATAATCCATTTTTCGATAAAGTATCAAACTCAGCAATATACTCCGAGACCGCCCTACCATCATGCTTAAGCTCCAAGAACTTCCTAAACAACTCTGATTTCGGAGCACTTGGGATAAACTTTTCACTGAATCGGGCCTTAAACTGATCCCATGTAACTTGACCCTCTGGAGTAGCTACCTTAATAGCATTCCACCAATTCAACGCCCATCCTTGCAGATGACGGGATGCTAGCTTTCTCTTCGTCGCATCCTCGATACCTTCGAAGATACGCTCACAGCTATCCAACCAATCCTGAACTTCTGTAGCCGATTCTGTTCCATGGAACGACTTCCCACCAAGAATAGTGTAATCCTTACAAAGCTTGACGAAATCGGCTCTAGGCGCCTGCACCACCACCATTTGCAGCATTGAGAACTGCTCCTTGCACATTTCTAAGTATCTCTCTCATGAAGTCAGTGAACATCGTCCTCATATCGGGAGCATTCCCATTATTAGCTCCTCTACCAATACCCTTAGCATATCGGCTCATCGTTTAATCTGTAAGGAGAAAACGATTAACTATCTCTTCAATAGTGCCAGTGCAGTGCGACTTCATCCTTAAATATACCAATAGTATATATAAAGCTTTTGAACACCAAAATATCACAAATACGCGCTCTCATATACGTACTATCTCTCTCTGGTGTCTTCCCAAAGTTAACTACGCAACCTAGAGCTCTGATACCAAATGTGACGGCCCACCCCGCACCAACCGAATTTTCCAATGAAAGTGCGTTGTGTCGATGTCCCACCAGCATGGGACGGTCGCCAAAGAAAGGAAAAGAAGGGAATTTGAACTAGCAAGGAACCTGTAAATATCTCACAATGCATGGAATAAAATATTATAATAACATACTTGACATAAAACAGGCGAGACAGTGCATAAGACGAAAACTAAACCATGATAGCAGCGGAAAATTCAAAATACAGCTTATGTTCCACATCATCATTATTACAACTTCTCAAAATGTCTCTAAAGCAAAATAAGAAAGGTACACTACTAATGCCTAAATTAGTGACCAACAACGACATAGGTAGAATATCTATATATATCATACGTGAAAGTCTCTTGCAAGTCTCCAGTACAGCTACTCGTGCATACCACCTAACCTATCTCTTTCTGCCCGTTTAAGAGCACCCAAAGTAATAAGAAGAGACATAAAACTTTGAGTCAGACAAAAGTCTGGTATGAGCGATAAGCAGCAAAAACAGAACAACAACAGATATACTAAACCATACCTGAACCTAGACCTGCAACCAAAGAGTTAGCACAACAGGATGTATAATACTCTAAGGTGACACTAACATAAGGTATAAAGATAACGGGGAGGGGTGTACATGTCGTAGTGATGGAAAACAATCAAGCATAGCAGCCATTCTCACATCTCTCACTCAGTGCGTAAAGCATACGATATCCACTACTTTGATTGCCCAAATCCTTTGCTATGATCACTCTGCCCCATGGAGCCGTGGCGACTCCACTGCACTGATCCATAGCCACTAGTCCTTGCTATGTCCACTCTGACCCATGAAGTCATGACGACTCCACTGCACTGGCTCATAGCCATGCTACGATCACTCTGCCCCATGGAGTAATAACTACCCCACTGCATTAATCCATAGCCTAACATCCGTCTTGGTGGGGAATCAAAGTTATGGACGTCAATAACCCCTTATTACACGTCCCGCAGCAAAAACCAATCATGAAGTTCACTCATTGGTTCCCATCTAGATCCTGAGTTACAACCTCCCATTTGGACTACCTTTGCATCTCGGGTTTTGGTCTCCTCCGGATCGGTTCGGTCCTTCAGTCATCATCGGTTCGGCCATCCTGGTTCGGTTCATGATCACCTGCTTCGGATCGGATTGCTCCATATGGGTCGGGTCGTGATGACCCCATCGGTTCGGGTCTGGCTTCTCCACTTGGGTTGGCTCATACGCTTCTTCTTCTGGTGGTTCGGTTCGGAGTAGTCCCCTATTTCGGATCATGAGCTTCTGTTTGGTTCGGGGCTTTTGGTCCTTGGTTGACTCTGGTTCAGGTCATTGCATGTAGGCCACGAGTGGATCAGTTCATGGTCACCGTCCACGAGCGGGTCGGTTCGGAGAACTCCAGATGCAGGCGGGTCGGGTTGTGGGATGCTCCACAAGCGGGTTGGTTCGTGCCCTCCTCCACCGATCCGATTCGATTCGGGTCAAATTCCTGCAACTTTTCCAGCGACTATTTTATGCATACGACGGCGTTTTCGACCAATCTAATTTTTCTAATCAACCACAAAGCATACCATACATTCATAGCAACATAGAGAATCAACATTAAGCACTAAAACAACAACTTAACGTGTCAATATGGATCAAACATACCCAAAAACCTATGTTTTCCCCTTAATCCTCCTTAATCATGTTTAAGCATACAATTAGCAAAACTTATCCAAATTAATCCAAATTTCTGTCAGAGCCCTAAAATAATATTTTAGAATTTTACAAATTTTTCCAGATTTTTCTGACCCAAAATTTCGCTAATTAACACTAATTACCCCTAATCAATCGTAATTAGTGAGAAACTATGCAAATCACTCACCTTATCCACAAATAAAACTTAGATCTGAAAATATCTCTGATTTGGGTTGAATCTCTATGCAACAAAGAAGCTCTATTCCCAATTTAATGCCAATTTGCCTTGATTAAATGTAGATTAAGTTGAAACTTGATTAAATGGTGATTAAAAGGTGATTTGGGTGTTGGAGGCCATTGTTCGGGTTAGGGAAATGTTTTAGGCGGCTGAGAAAATGAAAATAGATCGTTTTCCTATTGTTCTCAGCCTCCCCATAACCCTAATCCCAAAATGGCTTATGAGCCCTCTTGCTAATCACCCTATTTAGGCCCGGTTAAGCTATTTTTCACCTTCTAAACCTTGTTTCAGCCATATCTCCCAAGCGGTGAGTCCATTTGGCTAATATGACCACTCTACGGAAAGTAGACCATCATTCGAATCTAATGGAAGTGGTTTCAGGTCAAAACTCCTTACCAATCAAAAGTTATGGCCGAAGCAAGATCAAATGGGGGCAAAACGGTCATTTAAAAATCGGCAAAAATCATGAACATAGGAAATGACCCCAATAGTCGTCTCCCAAAGTTACATGGCTATACGACTTTGCATGAGAAAGAAATAAATATTCTACGATCCTTGCTGCGTAGAATGCGGATCGTTACAAACTACCATCCAAAGCTTTTGAAATTTCAAGTTCTTGAAATTTAACATTGGGGCTAGACTTGAAGTGGGTTTCTATCTTATTTAGACCTCCGTAAGTTTCTCCCCCGAAGTCATTTTTTTTCTCAAAAATATATATATTCCTAACCCGTTTCCTTTTCACTCAACCCCAATTTATATGGCTTTATTGCCAAACCCACTAATCTGAAATACTAACATTTCAAATACTAACATATAAGATCCATCTTTTCTGTTACAAAACACATTGTGCACTATTCACCTAAACCATCTAAGGGTCTCTTATTCTCAAATTCCCGTAATCGTTCCTTTAATGTACATAACCGATATCTTAATCAGTTCCATAGGCAGCTCTTCCTAAATAGTGGGTTATTTTATGGATCTAGGTATATATATATAATATATTTATATTTTTAAATGTAAATATATGTTCACTCACTAAATATACAGGAATACTGAACCTAAGCTTTGATACCAAATGTAACAACCCGAATTTCGACAGACCGGATTTTTTCCAGAAACCCCAATCTATTGATGCTCGAGTTGGCTTGTCTGGTATCATGCAGAAAAGATAGAGATAATAAATATATCAGAGCTTGATAAAACTTCTTATCACGGAATGGATAAAATATAATAATAAAATATAGCCTTACAGAAATAATAACACCGTCTATCAATTGTTGAAAGGCTACCAAATCTCTGCAATAAACCTAACCTGGGAGTATGCTAGGAGGAGAGGTCAGAACACACAGTTCTGGTGCCTAGAAAAATTATACATTCTAAAATTACCCTACATGTACTGTTCAGTTATGATTTCTTAATTATTAGGTTATTTGGGTTGACATCACTCAAGGCTCTATGCTCACATCGTACCCACCTACTCTCCAGTGTATTAACCTAATATAGTATACATGTAGCTAAACCCCACACCTCAAAGTACTCCCCATGGTACCCTCCTCGTATCGTCTCCGCTGTCATGCCACAGAAGCGTATACAACATCCATCCTACGTGAAATCACATATGAAAAATCTATATCATTATGAAACGTAATCGCACATAACTACCATCGATGTGCCATGTAAGCATACATATCGTCGTATCTGAACTCCTCGGTTGAATCAAATCTCAACACAGAGTAATGCCCTATTATCTACGATACACCACCCAGTGCGTGTATCTAGACCCTCACACATACGTACTGTCTATTGTACCTCGAGTCTCGTAATAGGGCTACATCCAATGCACAGAACTCGGTCGGGAGCTTTCCATATCCATAAAGGTCCGCCTCGTGAGGCCAACAATAAAGATATCCAAGTATGGTCAACATTTTCACGGTGGCTATGGCCCGACCCTTGCCCTTCCCTCAACTAGTGAAAGACTACATCAAGAGCAAAATGACGTGCCCCTAGCAAACAATCTAACATCCAATTTGGCATGTCCTACAACCAATATCTTGATAGTGAAAGATCGATAGTCTCTTGGTTTAGCTCTAGTCTTTTCACATCCCATCGACTGCTAATGATAGGTACTTGACGATTAATATCCTGTTTTGGTCCTCATCCAGTCTCTTCCCGAGGCAGTCTCTGAATCATCCAACATCATCTTTCATAGTCTTCTAACTACTAAGCTACAACTGTAGTCAAGGTATACTCACCGGGTGTTACCGCGTAGACCCAACCTCTATGAGTACAGCCTGAGCATGCACCGCAACAGAGGAACAACACAGAGTACCCTACCACGACCCTCAGAAGCTGCATGTTTCCCTCTAGTTCCATAGAGCAAATAGACAAAATAACCAGCAGAATAATCAGATGGACGTGCTCCTCCCGTGTCTCAGGACACCTCGATGATCTACCCCGTTGGGTTCTTCACCATTGTACATGCGGACTGGTCGAAGCAAATCATGCAAATGTGTTGTTAGACCTTATATCTAATCTTTTAATCCTGAGCTTGCTTTATCTTATCAGATTTGTAACAACCCGAATTTTCGTACCCTTTTCATTTGGAAAACATTTCCAAAAATTCTTTTTTATTAAACTAAACTGATGTTATATAGAACAACATTATTATAACTCAACACATTAATCATTCATTAACTAAAATTATCACTAACCAATCCTTGCTACCAAACCTCAACCATTCCTTAGTCAATTATGAAGTCAATCAAGTTGGGGTGTAATTACCTCTCAGACCTTGACTGAACATCACACTCAACTTCGAAGCAGTCATGTTCACTACTTCATATCTTTAACCGTCATTGCCCACACAACTCTCGAATTCAATTTAAAAATCCACTTCTTTTACAGAAACATTGATTATAACGATAGCGTTATAATCTCTGTTCCAAAATATTACATTTTAAATTATAACTTTATTCATTAAATTAAATGAATAAATAACTAAACAAATAATTAATTAATTAAATCTTTATTTAAAACGGAAAGTAAAAAATGATTTCCTAGATTCACTATAATCGAATTTTTAATAAATAGCTCTCTTTCAAGTAATCTATATTCAACTAATATTCCGAACTTCAGAATAAATATGTTATTTCGGGTTAACTCAAATTCCCTTGTAATTACTTTCATTTGCAAAATATTTTCTTTCAAACTGTTATTCACTTTCAAATATGAATATCATTCCTTAATAGGAATCTGGACTCGTTAATCAACTCATCTTCATTTTTATTTGGGAATATCAATACATATTCAAATCGAGTTACTTTATAAACCCATGTCATTTCTATAAATTTCATTTAAAAAACGGCTAATAACATTTTTCTATCCAACTCCTCAAATTCCCTTTTTAATGTATTTAAAATAATACATTCCATAACTTCCAAAATCAACTATATTTGATTTCTCTAAATTCCATCTTATTTAATGATTCCAATGGTAAAATAATACTAAATTATTTAAATAATATTAAATTGTTTAAATAATATTTAAAAATTCCATATTCTTTATTAACTTCTATTAGTAAAATCATTCAGGTAAAAATCCTTTTTCCGTTTCTTATAATCCCAGTTGTTAAGTCCAAAACTCATTTCAAGCATCAGTTTCAAAAACAATTCCCATTTTTGTTACATAAATTCAAACATGAATTTGTTATTTAAAATTATCCAGTAATAAATATTTTACTAAATTTATAAATGTCATTTATAAATTAATCTTCTCAATTTATCTGTTAAAATAGATTTCTATTTGAAATCTCCGTTTAAAACCTTATAGCGATTTTACATTCGATAATAAAATACTGCTTTCAAACCAAATATTAATTATCCAATGATAATTATTTCCCTACATCCATAAATATAGCTTATAAATTTAACTACTCGTTTTACCCATTAAAACAAGTTTCTACTTTCAAATATATTCGAAATCCAGTTTCTAAATATGGAAATAAATTTTCTTTTTAAATTCCTTTTCTACATTTGAAAATGTTTTAGGGTATTGAACACCAAAATTCTAGGGCCAGTGTAATTCAACACAACATCATCAATCACAATATATTTGTGTATCATAACATACATCACAATAAAGAACAAATAGTAATATAAACGTTGAGGAATCCAGTTGGATCCCTCCAACCTGTTTCCCTGCATCCACGGTTGTTAATCAACATAAATAACACCAATAATTCTAATTTCACTTCAGTATGCAATGTCATAGTGAACAGAGTTAATAATTGATCAATGATATATTATATCAACTATTTCAACCAATTTTATCAACCATTCATCCAAATAACCATCACGCAATATAAAATTACTATAATTAAATTTAAAATTCTTTTATAAAAATATAAGCGAGTCAGAGTTAGTGAGGTTTCTTACATTGGTTTGCAGTTTATGATACTGCTTTTGTTTCATTTATAATCAAATAACATTTGATTTTATCACGAAATTCGACATTCTGTTGTTGCGAATCCAACGTGACAAGTTTGGTCTGATTCTGCTTTCATATGAGATAGTTACACATCTAAAAGCATATGACTGAAATTTAAATAATAAGGATCCATTTATGGTTCTGATTAATTATTAATTACCACAATTAGTGTTAGTTAAAACTTCCAAATAATCACGTTTAAATCCCCTTGCCTTGCAAATTTCAAGGTACACAAAACGAAGTTGACACCAGCCCTTATGCTCTTTCATCAAATGATATTGCTCCTTCTTTTTCAATGTAACATATGGAGGAACAAAAAGAACCCCTTTTTTCAACGTAAATCCCATTTTTAGAAAGAGCCAATTCATATTTTTATTATTCACCTTCCACTTGATCTTCAAACCGCAACAATACATCCCAACAAAAACACATAGTTCAGTATCTAAAGAACCTGTCAACTTGAAGCTTCATCTGCCAACTTCGCTCCTCACGTTCTTCCCCTCCGGTCAGTGGTTTTACAAACGAAGCTCACCATCCATGCCACTAATTACCGGGCGGTCTGCGATCACCCAGGCACTCCCTGTAAAGTCCTGCAAATCCGTACCCTTTGAGATGACTAATATTACATACGTCTAACCCAAAGTACACGGAAATACAGATCTTTAATAGAAAGAAAACTAGCGGATGAGGAAAGAAAGAAAGAATTATTAGAGAAGAAGAAGAAGAAGAACCAATACCTAATCAGATTCTCACATCGCAGTGGAATAAAATATAATATAGAAATAACTTTATTGAAAGCTTGAAAATCATACTTACATCAACAGAGTACAATAGTCAAAACAAATCTAGGCAGTTATAACAACCTTTCAACAAATACAACACGCAGCTGAATAATATTTTATACCACACGTCTAGACTCCTCCAGCTTGTCTCTAAACTTCACAGCATCCGATAACTTGAACTTGTTACTCGGGCTGACCCGAGACATTACAAACGCCATGGATTAGTCTGGTGAACCAGGGTGAGAAAAACTCACTAAGTTTATTAGTAACATCCATATGGCTTAACTTTGAAGATCCTTTTAAAAGGAAGGGTAATCGTAAGACCGACCCACAAATAAACATGCACGGTTTTTACCTTGCTATAACCATAATATTTTTGATATTAAAATACACCAATATCATAATAGTGTCTATCAAGTAAATAACCAAATAGCAGAGCGCTTGCATCTCACAGTCCACATACGTAGTCTAAAATCAAAAAATGTAGGGCTCTTATTGGAGATTGGATTCCAGCTATGACAAGGTGTAGGACCACCTTTTGATCAGTGTACACTAGAGGGGATACACTGGTGTTCAACAAGAACATCTTGCAATCCGGCCATACATGACCGCTAACACATTTAGCTTGAGTGTAGTGAATGTATTATCACCCAACAAATTTAAGGGCCCATCCATCCGTGGAGATACAGAATCGAAAGAAGAACAAATAACCATTTTCTCTAGACTGATGATAATATACACTACTTGGAAACGACCCACTCTGTCTTGCTACCTGCCCGATTTTTGTCATTTCCCAGTTGATGAGGCCTGAGGCTACGCTATCTTCTAGATTCGCATACCACATTTGACTTTGAATGCCACATCGTAAAACTTGCCAAATCACAAATTGATTTCCCCAAAAATAATACAGTTATAAAGCTAAGAGAAATGAATTTCTCGACCACTAATGTAATTACATTTGAGGTAATCAACCCATAATTTATTAGGTGTACTTTATCAGACATTCATCCATATAAGACATCCAGGAACAGGATGAACCGAAGGCAGCCACCTACAGCGTTTAAAGGATTAGTAACAAGTAGTCCTTGCAAACTCGCAAAATCCTACTCATGACCAAATCACGTTATAATACCTTTGGTTGCAACACAAAGAATATTCAACAAGTGATCATGAAGATTCACGGTCTTCAATTTCTCCATCTTGATCTACGTCTTCAATGTTTCGTATTTGCTGGTCGGAATGGTTTCAAATATAAATTCAATTTCGGTCTTTCCGTACCAACAATCGTTGGACAGATTTTGATAGTCGATTATTTAACTATCAAAATAAAACAACCATTCAATCATAAAAGAAAAATGAGTTCACTGATTCTATACCTAGCATCATTTGGCCTCTTTGATTAACCATCAGTTAATTAAACTCTTATAATTCGGGGAAAACACTTCCACTTCTATTATACCATACAATTTGAAACACAGTCTTTGAAACCATTAACACTCATTAACTCACTTCATTTAACCAATCCCTGCTATCGAACATGACTATCCCTTAGTCAGCAATGAAGTCAATCAAGTTGAGGTATAATTACCTCTCGACCTTAATTGAACAACATTATTAACTTCGAAATAGATAGAGTTCGTGACTTCGATTACCAACAACAATTTACTCCTGTAAACCTTGGATTTAGTTGAAAAATCTACTTCTTTGCCAAATAACATTGATGATGATAACAACATTATAATCCGCACTTTTCAAAATATCTATCTTGAAAACATACTTTTTGTTAATCTGAATAAATAATTAAATAACTAAATTTTGTTAAAATAGAAAGTATATATTACTTTCATATAACACGACAAAGTCACTCCAATGTATAATTCCTTTTGTAAAATCTCTTATTTGATAAAGACTCTGAACGTTGGAATATTCTCCTGTCAACTCAATTTAGACTTTTCCAACAATACAAAATTCACTTTAACTCTTGAAATTAGTTACAACATTTATTCACTTATAACTTGGCTATATGTTTGACCAGATTGGATTTTATACAAACTCAATCAACAGAATTTATTACTAATAATCATTTTAACCTTTTTAAGTCCTTAACATTTTATTTCATCACTCATAAGGGCTTACGACTTTATACACTTCCATTCAAAGAGTTAAATTCCAAGATCCTCATTTTGATTATTAAGAAATAATCAAATTCCAATATTATTAGAAATCCTATTTGTTTACTTTATTATTTACTATTAAAATAGTAAATTCTCCTTTAAAAGAAGTAAATATAATAATCGACTTTAAGAATAATTAACGATTCAATTGATAATCGATTCTAGTTAAAATTAGTTGACCTAGTCAACTCAAGGCATGGTTAATTTGTTAACCATTTTTAAAAATCAACCAATAAGTTCATTCAAATAAATTTTAAATGATCACAAAAAAGTAATTAATTTTGGCATTCAAACAAAATCATATTTCAAATTCATATATGAGTAGAATATTAAAAACATTCTGAATCGATCTAATGTCGATTTCAAAAATCTTTATTTTTTTCGATGGTATTAAAGAGGCAAATGTCTACTAAAACAAACTGTGAAATATCAGTCCATTTCACATAACAATATATAATCATATTGATGAGCATTATCAATAACAGTGAGGAATCCGGATGAATTCCTCTAACCTGTTCTTCCCTGCATCACAATTAGTTATCTCAATTTCAATATTGCAATATAGTATCACATTAAACGGAAATAAACGGTTCACTAATAACAGTCAACAATCAATCAACATCATCCATTCCAGCATCCAATTATACGTTATTATTACAAATGTAACAAGGAAAGTGACCTTGTTTGGAATATAATCATTAAAATAACGATCTAATTCAATTAAATTAAACAACGTTTAATTTAATCAATAATAAAAATATATGAATTCAGCATCCATGCAAAAATGCATCAAACCATCAATCATTGGCAACCATTGCACACAAAATAAAAACCCAACTTATAAAAATATAAGCAGGATAAATTGAGTGAGTTGAACTCACTATGATTTGATTTCTAGTCGAAATGGTTCGGTTGCAGTCAAATTAAACAGTCGTTCAATTTAGCTGAAAACTCATACTACTTCTAACCCTGTCCGGAACAGTTCCAAAATGTAGATTTCTTTACTGCAATTCTGCTGCAGCTGGTCTTGTTCCATTCTGTAATCTGTGAGTTTCAACGGTTAAAATTTAGACCATTAATCTATAATATTAATTCCTAAATTAGGTTTTTAAATTAAATAAATTACTTGATTATTAAATAGAACGGACTAATAAAACACTTCTATTGTTCAGTAAGAACACAGTATGCCCATAAAATTGTGTCCATCCTTTATAATATCTGCTCTCGTTTGTTTCCAAAGTTGGCTCGTTCATTCTCTTCGGCCCCCTTTTCTTCTTTTCATAATCCTTTTTTTCCAAAGTAATCCCACTGGCACATTCACATATGACCCACATTTCATCCACCCTGGATCCTTTCGCCTGCACCAAGAGCCATCCCCCTGTTCCCTTCCCAACGTCCTACCTGAATTCTTCCAATCCGTTTTTTTTTCTTCATTTATTCGAATTATGGACAGGCTCGGTCAGACATGCTCGTTTCGTACTTTCCCTCCCCCAGCCTCTCTCGCCTGGAACTCAAGAAAGCAACTCGTTGTTTCCTTTCTGATCAAGTATAAGTATGTAGTTTTATTTTGGTTGTGTATTTTCCATGCAGTTGTGATGTGGATGCTATATGCACATTTTATCAGTACTCCTTAGACTGTTTTATATATAACCAACTTGGTCTGTACTTAGTTTGCTACTGGTTGGGCCTGTCAACCAGATATCATTACTAGCTTTTATGCATCTACGCGTAACCGGCTGTGTAGCGCCATGCTACACAACCGTCTTCCTAAAAAAAAAAATTCGAATAGCCTAAAAGCCCATTTAAAAAATCAAGCCCACGCATACAATCACTGCTTCTTCTTTTCGCATACCACCTGTTCCACAGTTCCAGCCTTCCAGGCATCACCTTCCTTCCACTACCTTGCTTCTGTCGCATGCCCCAACGCACACCAGACCATCCCATGCACACAGGTTCGCAACATCACCACCCGAATGCCAGTCCATCCCATCACATTGTTTCTCACCGCATACCATCTTCTCTTCCCCATACTTTCTTTTTGAACGCCACCTCCTACTGTTCATGTTAACTCTCACCACCACCAACTCACTTCCCCCATCTGTAATAGCCCGGAAAATACAAGCCAATTAAAAAATTTTAAATTGGTTATTTTAAAGGAATTTAAACAATTGAAATAGAATAGTGTGGCAATTTGAAAATTTCAATTCAAACTTTGATGTACTGGGTGCAAAATATAACGGATTGTAGTGAAACCAAAAATATTTAAATCTGTTTATGAATATCTTTCTAGCGAATCTGAAAAATCGAAGTTTCGTAGCGGGAATCAAAAGTTATGGCCAAATGAATTTTCAGAAAGGTCGTTATAGAGAATACATAGCCCTTGAAAATAGACATTTTGCAAACGACCTCGGAACTCGACGAAACCACTTTTGTTGGATCCGGGATGTCAAATTATTGCTAGGTTTAGAATTTCATAATTTTTGAAGCTAGTATGTGAGCGTGGCAAAAGAAAACATGTTTGGTTAATTTCTGTTAAATTGGATCGACCAGAAAATGGCCATTTTTCAAACGATTTCAGAATTTGACGAAACAATTTTTGTTGGGACTGTAGCATCAAAACATAGCCAGATTTATTTTTCTGGAAGATTTCGAATCAGTTTGTGGCCCTTGCAAATTGAAATGTACGTTCAAAACAGAATTTGAATGTTTTATATTTTTTTGAAGATTAACTGACTGTCACAATCGAATTGGCCTATGGACCATATCCCATTGTGTCCAGGATGGGGGTATTTAGTTAGGCGCGACAGTCATTGGGTTTGAATTGGTGTCCGTGTGGAGAAACACTATTTTAAAATTTAATAAAACCATCATAGGATGTCTCCATTCATAATTAAAATAAAATAAAAAATCAGAAACCCCCTCCCCCCCGTAACCCGATCTCGACGGCGGAAGCCCTATCCCCGCTTCCCAGGCGATTTCCGATCACCACAGCCAGAATCAGCCTTACCCCCAGTTGAACTTTTTGTAGTTCTCCTCCCCCTCTTCAAATCCATATAAAGAACTCCCCCTATCGTTGCTCCTACCTCGAGATTTCCCCTCCAAAGCCCCGAACTTTCCGCCGCCGCCACGAACGCTGGGCCCCACTGCCACGTGCCTGAAGCCCCCTCGACCCTCTTCGACGTGGTACAAGCTGATTCCAATATCGTGCAACCATTTGTTCGATAAATCAAAACCTAGTTTTGAACAAATGTTGAAAGGTATCGACTTTATTATATTTGAACTGAAAATAACACTTTTAAGTGTTGCAAACTTTGAAAAATCATATCTTTATCATGTTAATGAAATTCGATGAAGCAGGAAACATCGTGACCGTAAGGACGCTCTCTACAATCTAGAAGAGACCACGGATTTTTCTGAGCAAGCTACGATTTTTAGCATCTCGGAAACCAATGTGAGATTTCTAAACTGAAATGTGAATGGAAACGTGATGTATAAATTATATAAGCGAAATATAAATTATACAGGTGTCGTATACCTCATGTACATGCGTTGTGTAAGTTACATGAGCGATGTATGAATTATACATGCATTGTATAAATGATATGTGTGTTGGAATGAAAATAAAATATATTTATATACGAATATATATATATATATATATATATACTCCCCTCGTCCACAAACCGTGGACGATATTTATTGATTGTGAATTGGTGTGAAAATTTTGGTGAATAATGCGAAAGGTTAATAGAATTGCTTGTGGTTGATATTGTTTGGTTGCGGTTGAAAAATACCCATTTGTGATTGAAATAAATTATGGAAAAGAAAAATCATACTCGCTTGCGTGCGAATTAGATGTATGAAATCCCCATTGTCAAAAACCGCGAGGTTTTAAGGTAGAGCGAGGAGCCGTACTCGGGACGGTGCCGGTTTTAACTACCCTGCAGTTATGCTGCCGAAATTTTGAATAATATTCATGTGTTAGAATTTTTTTTCATATGTTGAAATTATTTTCATGTGTTGAAACAAAAGTCATGTGTTGAAACCATATCCATGTGTGGAAATGCTCATGTATTGAGAAGTTCATGTGTTGAAAAATAATTCATGTGTTGAATAAATAAATAGTTTTAACAATAAAAATCACATTTCTATATATGTGAAGTATGTAAAATATTCGTATTTTAAATAAATTATTTCAACAATAAAAATAAAATCTTTCTTATATGTACAAACCATATAAAATATATCCATGTGTGGAAATGCTCATGTGTTGAGAAGCTCATGTGTTGAGAAGTTCATGTGTTGAATAAAAAGATCGAACAATAAAAATTACATTTTTATTGAGAATATGAAGTGTTAAAACATTCATGTGTTGAATAAATATTTTTGATGAAAAAATACCATTTTTATCATGTGTGTGAATTGCTAAAAATATACATGTTGAAATAAATATTTGTTTGCTATGAATATTATTTTTAACATGTATAGGAACTAAATAAAATAGTCATGTGTTGAAATATATTTTAGTTCGAAAAAATATCATTTTTAAGTGAAACGTGAAGGGTTAAAAATAACCATAAGTGGAGATAAACCTTGATTCGCTAGAAATATAATTTTTAGCTTAGTTTTGCACATATATATACATGTGTTGAACAGGAAATGGATTAGCTGTTGAGTAAAGAATTTATTTGTGTGCCCGACAAATAGGTAAACCTTAATGAGTTGGATGTGCAAATGTTATTATTATATCAACTCCTGTGAATGCCACTGGATGCGGAGTGCTAGTTGTTCTGTGTGTAATAATAAACATCGCTATAGGATAATAACAATTAATTTTGAACTACACTACATGGCATACTTCTTGACGATAGGCATACTTCATCATATACCACATAAGCATTTGGAGCTTTTGTGAAGAGGTGGAAGATTTACCATACGAGCGAGAGGCTTGTATGGCGATGACTATATATTATAGGTTCAACTGATGACTGATTTGGACTATATAAATTGTAACGGTAAACTGCAAGATCAATAAAAACCCACACGGGGCTGGAGATGACAATAAACACGTCTCTCTGGTCATTAAGGCACAAAAACCATTTATAGGGTGACGAGAATTTATTCTTTGGAGTTATGATCTATACACACTCCCCTGTTTACACCGGAATATATCGTTATAAATATGTGCATGCTTATTAGGATTTATTGGGTGCCTAATACGACCAATAAATTTCCAAACCCCTTCCCGTACAAAGGAGGTTATGGCGACATTTTTTCGAAATATAAAGGTGTTAGTGAAATATTTGAAGTGAAAACGATATTAAAATCATCGAATGAATTATATTTTTATATATATAAATATAAATTAAATTAAAACGAATCGAGGCCATGCAGTTCGCGTTTTGAAATCGTAACTTCAAACGATTATATCAAAAAATCCGACCATCGGATTTTCACGAAACTGGAACCGTTGGGTTCGCTTTGGGAATATCTTCCCAATGATATAGACTTTGTTGAAATCCAACGGTTAGATTTTTCAGATATGTGTAAAACAAATTTTGGGAAAAACAGCGCCAGTGCCTCGGCACGACCTGAAACGTCGTTTAATTAAATAGGGCCATTTTTAAATAAATAAAAATGGCGATATATCATTATAAAATATTATAGACGATATAGAGTGGAAATAAACCGATTTTGCTTGGTTTGTTTGATATTTGATGGTTGAATGTGTTTGACATGAAAACTATACTAAAGAACTGAAATGTGAATGTCGAATGATTGAACCATGCGAAGAATTGATTTGAAAATCTAAATATAAGTGGATTATTTGAAAAGGCCGAGTTAACTCTCATTTCAAATAATCAATCGATGGTTAGAAGTCGAAGAGATAAAGACGGTTCAAGACCGACGATCTTCACACTGGATGGATGGGCGCTACTGATGCTCGTGATTGGAGTAGCTAGCTTGAAGGAGCTGAATTGGTAGCCGTCCGGACGTAAAGTTGATTGTACGGATATGCGAGGAATTTGGTGCCTCCGGCTTCGTTCATACCCAGAACGAACTTGTAAATGGATTGTGTGTCTGACATTGGATTTTGTTCTATGCTGATTGATCTCTATTAAATATATATCTTTTTGGTGGCGGAGAATTTATTCTCTTGCTCAACACCCTTCTCTGAGACGTACGAGCTCAGAGGTTATATATCGATAGAATTCAATCGCATGGAGTGAATTGCCTGTGTGGAGCGCCTAAGTGGCATGTGATCGAGGCTTCTGTTGCAAAGCAAAGTCTTGTGGTTGATGATCAAAGCATGGCCCGTGTGGCGTAGCTTTGTGTATATTGTGGATTCGCGAGCCTCGCATCTAGGTGTGAGTCAAAAACGGGAGAAGGACCCAAGGAGTGCATGACGTTTCTTTCTAGCTACGGTGGTGTCAGTGACTTACCAGCCCTGACATTTATATATACTTTTCACCTGTGTGGTTGTTGGAATGCGAGGCGCCTCAATTATAGGTCTGTAAGGACCGGGAAACGTGTGTTCAGGAATTGCTAATCCTCAAAAGTAAGAGAGGACCGGCGTTGGAGGATCTAGGGATTGCTGTGTGCGGTCCTGGGACATTTGCTAGAGTGTCTCGAACGGAGAGGAGCTTGCCTCTTGCCTCGACTCATGATGGAATCCAATTTCCAACACGAAATTGCGTATGTTATTGTATTACTTGTATGGCGACATAGTAGATGGTAGCTTTGTCGCCTAGGATTGATATTTATGATTGAATTTTCTTTTGAAACATATATGAACTAGTAATAATATCAAATACTTTTGTTTATACGTATGAAGCATCTCTTGGCCATTATAAGGTAAAAACTCTATCCTCTGGCTTGCGTTGCATTGTGTGATGGGACCTGAGTCTTATAATGGCTTCATTTTTATAAAAAGCATTGCGATGATTTAATAATTTACTTTATTTCATGCACCAGCACTAATTGGAGTAAACCCGTTCCGCGAAAGTGGCATGGTCCTTTGATTTGCCTTATAATTGTGGTTTATTTAGTTTGGTAGATTTCTCATACCAGTCCCATGACTGACTCGTCGTGTGTTTCACCTTACAAATTCGGGTGCCCTTATTTTCATACGGGCAGCCTAGTTACAGGTAGCTGACATATTTTGGCTTGGCACCGCAGTAGAGGTGCAATTTTGGCTCATGGCGAGGCTTGACTACATGTTGATGACTACGATTTTTCCGCCATTACTATATATGTATTATGATTCCACCATAGGCGATGTAGACTGATGTTACGTTTATGTACTCTCTATACAAGTGATTCTGCCACATGCGATGTAGACTGATTATGTATTATTATGTACTAAGTTGTATCCTGTACTGTGCTCTCTGATGTGGTGATATATATATATGATTCCGCTGTCATATTTGTGTAAATTATTCTATTTCTTGTTTATGCTATTATCTGTACTCTGCTAATGATGATTAATGTGTTATATTCCAATGATTATCCTTAACACCGTAGCACGGGGTTTTGAGATCGTCACAGGTGGTATCGGGGCTTTGGTTAACCTTAGTTCTGGAATTTAACACATTAAACACTTCGTCAGAATATAATCAGTAGTATACTAAAGCGAGTAGCTCATTAGAGATATGACTAGTAATGTCCTAGAATGAACTAAGCAGAATAGCAAAAATAATTTGATTAGTACATCGTAGTCTTTCCTTAAGTTCTTCTGCTTTACCATACAATAAAATTATTATTTCTGTAGGTTGACTCTTTTCTTGCTTATACAGAACTTGAACAATGGCTACCCAAGCAGCCGCAGGTAGAGGAGGCCGAGCTGGCCGTGGCAGAGGACGAGGAGAAGTCCCAGCTGAAGATGGACCCTTAATACAACCCCTGGCCGCTCAACCATTCGAGCTCGACCGCATGGAAAAAAGGTACAAGAATTTAGGAGGCAAAACCTTCTCTGGAATGGGCACTGTGATTGAAGCCTTGGCATGGCTGAAAACATGCGAGAAGATATTAGGAGGCCTGAGGCTGGGTGATCAAGACAAAGCTTTCATGGGTGCCTGGCTTCTGCAAGAGGAAGTCGAATTATGGTGGGAAGCTCTCACCGCAGGGAACAGAAATGCTGGTAGGACATGGGATGAATTCAAGGATTTATTCAAAGAAAAGTACATCCCAGAACAAGCCCTTGAGCGCATGCACGACGAATTCGCAAACCTCCAGCAAGGAGATATCTCTGTGCAAGACTATCTGAACAAGTTTACACAGTTATCCTACTATGCTCCCAAGCTCATCGCCACCGCTAAGTCCAAGAACAAGAGGTTCATCCTCGGGCTAAAGCGTAAGTACCAAGACAGGGCAATGGCCCACATCAAGCTAGCGTTTAATGCATTAGTGGAGATGGCGTGTAATTATGAGGACCTGGATCAAAGGAACCTCGATCTGGACCGTGCTAAAAAACAGGTGGGGAATAAACGCAAACCCTTTACAAACCAACCAGAATCAAGCAACGTGGCGTCCACAAATCAGCAGACTAGCAGGCCGCCAAAGGGTAGTTGCTACAATTGTGGCAAGGTGGGGCACTACTCAAATGTTTGCACAGCCCCGAAATGGCAGAAGACCAATTCTCAAGGTTCAAGCCAGGGCTCTCAGAACCCTCGTTCATGCTTTAACTGCCGCAGGACAGGACATCTTGTTAGAGACTGTCCCTTGCTTAAGAAGGCCGATGTTGCTCACGTATATGACGGGTCGAACCCGCCGGCTGCTTCTGATGGAGCAGGTAAACCCGATGTTTTTGTAGGTACCCTTACAATTAAAAATATTCCTGTTTCTATATTATTTGATACGGGTGCGTCATGTAGTTTTATTGCAAGTAACACGGTTCACAAATTAAAGTTAAAACAGAAAAAGCTTACAGAACCGATTAGAGTTCATAATCCGGTAGGAGGATCTCTTGCTCTTAGTTCATACTGTAGAGTGCTTGTCTCTTATTCTTTCTACAAGTTTCCTTTTAATCTAGTCGTTATGGATTTTCCTGAGTTCGACATCAATCTCAGGCTAGATTGGTTAATGATATACAAAGCTGAAGTAAAATGTGCGGAAAGGATAGTGAAAATTAAAACGAAGCTTGGATATATTACTATACCATGCCATGGTTCAAATCCAGATAGAAAGGAATTTCGGTCTGCGCTAGAAGTTATCCCCACTTCCTTAGAAAAGATTCATGTTGTTATAAACTATGCGGATGTGTTCGAAGAAGTTGAAAACTTACCTCCGCAAAGAGAAATAAAATTCAGAATCGATCTAATTCTGAATGCCAGACCAGTGGTACATCCAATTCGAAGAATGACTCCCAAGGAAAAAGAAGAATTAGGCGATCAAACTCGTCACCAGCTATGGAAGGGTCTGATCAGACCTAGCTTTTTTAGTTGGGGTGCAGCTATAGTGTTTGTCCCAAAGTCAGACAGTACTCTCCGATTGTGTGTTGATTACCAAGACCTCAATAAACAGACGCTCAAAAACAAATACCCGTTACCCCGATCGATGATTTGTTAGACCAATTAAATGGGGCAAGAGTATTTTCCAGAATGGACCTAGCTACAGGTTTTCATCAATTAAGAATTGCCGAAGAATGTGTTCCTTTGACATCTTTCAGAGGTCGAGACATATTTTATGAATGGTTAGTAATGCCGTTCGGCCTATGCAATGCTCCAGCATACTTCGTCGATCTAATGAAAAGAATGTTCAGGGGAGTTCTGAATAAATTTGTCCTCGTATTTATCGATGATATTTTAATCTACTCCAAATCAAAACCTGAGCATGAAAAACATTTAGAACAAGTATTGGAGATTCTAGAACGTCTTCAAAGCCAAATTCTCCAAATATGTCTTCTCGCATGAAGAGGTGAAGTTCCTTGGCCATGTCGTGTCAAAGGAAGGAATTTGTGTAGATCCGAGCAAAATTACAGTAGTTCAAGACTGGAAACAGCCTACTACACCCACAGAGGTCAGAAGTTTTATGGGGTTGGCTAGTTATTATCAAAAATCCGTTAAGGATTTCTTGAAGATATCTGGCCCATTAACAAAGCTTACGAAGAAGCACGAGAAATTTAAGTGGACTTCCGACTGTGAGGAAGCTTTCTAAGAATTAAAATCGAAATTGACAATTGCTCCAGTATTAACCATTATCGATGGCAATAGGGATTTGACGGTTTGGACAGATGCTTCTATTAGAGGTCTTGGTGCAGTGTTAATGCAAAGAGGCCAAGTAGTCGCTTATGCAAGCCTCCAACTGAAACCGCATGAGAAGAATTGTGTAACTCATGATCTTGAGTTGCTAGCCATCGTTTTTGCTCTAAAAATCTAGAGGCATTACTTGCTGGGTGATAAATTCGAACTATTTACAGACCATCAATCATTAAAGTATTTGTTCACCTAGAAAGATCTGAACATGAGACAACAGCGTTAACTAGAATTTCTTGCAGCGTATGATTTAGATGTCCTGTACACGCCAGGAAAAGCCAACGTAGTAGCTGATGCGCTTAGTAGAAAGAATGAAATCATCGCCAGCATAACTGTTACATCTTCGTTGATTGATAAGATTTCAGTACTTCAGAAAGACGATGAATTTATTGAGAGAATCAGTCATAGGATCAAGGAAGGTGAAACCACAAGTTTCCGTATTGACGATAAGGGAGTTCTCAGATTAAATGATAGGATTTGCATCCTGGATATTCCAGAGCTTCGAAGAGAAGTCATGGATGAATGCCAAAAGTCCGAACTTTGTATCCATCCCGGGGTGAGAAAAATGTATAATGATATTAAACGCACCTTCTGGTGGAGGGCAATGAAGAGGGACATTTCTTTATATGTTAGCAGGTGCCCTACTTGTCAATTAGTCAAGAGCGACCAACAAAAGCTGGCCAGATTGTTGCAACCGTTGGAAGTTCCAGGTTGGAAGTGGGAACAGATTTCCATGGATTTCATACATGGTTTGCCCCGAACAAAGAAAGGTAATGACAGTATTTGGGTGATCGTAGATCGCTTCACGAAGACCGCCCATTTCATACCTATCAGATCCAATAGAACCGCTCAAAGTCTAGCACAGATATATTTCAAAGAAATTGTTAAGCTGCATGGAGTTCCCATCAGCATAGTCAATGATAGAGACCCAATATTTGCTAGCAAATTCTGGGAGGCATTCCAGACAGAATTGGGAACAAAACTGAACATGAGCACCGCTTATCACCCTCAGACAGATGGCCAAACTGAGCGAGTGAACAAAATTTTAGAAGATTTACTGCGGGCTTGTGTTATTGATTTTGGTGGGTCATGGGAAGATCATTTGCATTTGGCAGAATTCTCATATAACAACAGCTATCAAGCAAGTTTGGGAATGTCGCCATTTGAAGCATTATACGGCAGACCGTGTAGATCTCCCGCATTTTGGGTAGAACCTGGCAACAAACTTGTGTTGGGACCCGATATGATTAGAGAAGCATCAGATAAAGTCGATTTCATCAAGAAGCGATTGAAAACCGCACAAAGCCGACAGAAAAGTAATGCAGATTCTAGAAGAAGAGATTTGACATTCGCTGTTGGTGATTATGTTTATTTGAAAGTTTCTACGATGAGAGGAATGATCCGATTCGGTAAAACTGGGAAGTTAGCACCCAGATTTATTGGTCCCTTTCCTATACTTGAACGAATTGGAACTCTTGCTTATAGGGTTCAATTACCTGATTGGTTGCTTGGAGTGCATAATATATTTCACGTATCTCAACTTAGGAGACATGTGCATGATCCGGATTTTGTTATAGAAGAAGCAGTGCAACAGGACTTGGAAATTACTCCATAATTAGCAGTCAGAAGAGAGTCGTTAAAGATTGTTGGCAAATAAACTAAAGAGCTAAGGAGCAAGAAGGTTCATTTAGTTAAAGTGCAGTGGAGTAGTGATCCTAGAGACTGTACTTGGGAGACTGAGGAAAGCATTAGGCAAGCTTACCCCAAACGCAGAGTGGACCTCTCTGACTAACTCTGGTGCAAGTACGTTCACAATACTTTGCATTTACATTTTTGTTTCCTACTATACTGTTGTTTCCTTTTCGGGGACGAAAAGTTTTAAGTGGGGGAGATTGTAACAACCCGGAAGATACGAGCCAATTTAAAATTTTTAAATTGGTTATTTTAAAGGAATTTAAACAATTGAAATAGAATATTTCAATAAAATAATGAATTAGAAATAGTGTGGCATTTCGAAAACTTCAATTCAAACTTTGACTGACTGTACCGGGTGCAAAATATAACGGATTGTAGTGAAACCAAAAATATTTAAATCTGGTTATGAATATCTTTCTAACGAATCTGAAAAATCGAAGTTTCATAGCGGGAATCAAAAGTTATGGACAAATGAATTTTTAGAAAGGTCGCTATAGAGAATATATAGCCCTTGAAAATAGACATTTTGCAAACGACCTCGGAATTTGACGAAACCACTTTTTTTAGATTCGGGATGTCAAATTATTGCTAGGTTTCAAATTTCATAATTTTTGAAGCTAGTATGTGAGCGTGGCAAAAGAAAATGTGTTTGGTTAATTTTTGTTAAATTGGATCGACCAGAAAATAGCCATTTTTCAAACGATCTTAGAATTTGACGAAACTAGTTTTGTTGGGACTGTTGCATCAAAACATAGCTAGATTATTTTTCTGGAATTTTTCGAATTAGTTTGTGGCCCTAGCGAATTGAAATGTACGTTCGAAACAGAATTTGAATGTTTTGTATTTTAATTTGAAGAATAACTGACTGTCACAATCGAATTGGCCTACGAAACATATCACATTGTGTTCGGGATGAGGGTATTTAGCTGGGAGCGACAATCGTTGGGTTTGAATTGGTGTCCGTGTGGAGAAACACTATTTTAAAATTTAATAAAACCATCAAACAATAGTATTTCTCCATTCATAATTAAAATAAAATAAAAAATCAGAAACCCCCTCCCCCCCGTAACCCGATCTCGACGGCGGAAGCCCTATCCCCGCTTCCCAGGCGATTTCTAATCGCCACGGCCAGAATCAGCCCCACCCCAAGTTGAACTTTTTGTAGTTCTCCTCCCCCTCTTCAAATCCTTATAAAGAACTCCCCCTATTGTTGCCCTACCTCGAGATTTCCCCTTCCAAAGCCCCAAACTTTCCACCGTCGCCATGATCGCTGGGCCCCACCGAGTTGAACGCCACCGACACGCGCCTGAAGCCCCCTCGATCCTCTTCGATGTGGTACAAGCTGATTCCAATATCGTGCAACCATTTGTTTGATAAATCAAAACCTAGTTTTGAACAAACGTTGAAAGGTATCGGCTTTATTATATTTGAACTGAAAATAACACTTTTAAGTGTTGCAAACTTTGAAATATCATATCTTTATCATGTGTTAACGAAATTCGATGAAACAGGAAACATCATGACTGCAAGGACGCTCTCTATAATCTAGAAGAGACCGCGGATTTTTCTGAGCAAGCTACGATTTTTAGCATCTCGGAAACCAATGTGAGATTTCTAAACTGAAATGTGAACGGAAATGTGATGTATAAATTATATAAGCGAAATATAAATTATACACATGTCGTATACCTCATGTACATGCGTTGTGTAAGTTATATGAGCGAAGTATGAATTATACATGCGTTGTATAAATGATATGTGTGTTGGAATGAAAATAAAATATATTTATATACGAATATATATATATATACACACACACTCCCCTCATCCACAAACCATGGACGATATTTATTTATTGTGAATTGGTGTGAAAATTTTGGTGAATAATGAGAATGGTTGATAGAATTGTTTGGTTGTGGTTGAAAAATACCCATTTGTGATAGAAATAAATTGTGGAAAAGAAAAATCATACTCGCCTGCGTGCGAATTAGATGTATGAGATCCCATTGTCAAAAACCGCGAGGTTTTAAGGTAGAATGAGAAGCCGTATTCGGGACGGTGCCGGTTTTAAGTACCCTGCCGTTATGCTGCCGAAATTTTGAATAATATTCATGTGTTAGAATTATTTTCATATGTTGAAATTATTTTCATGTGTTGAAACAAAAGTCATGAGTTGAAACCATATCCATGTGTGGAAATGCTCATGTGTTGAGAAGTTCATGTGTTGAAAAATAATTCATGTTTTGAATAAATAAATAGTTTTAACAATAAAAATCACATTTCTATATATATGAAGTATGTAAAATATTCGTATTTTAAATAAATTATTTCAACAATAAAAAATAACATCTTTCTTATATGTACAAATCATATAAAATATATCCATGTGTGGAAATGCTCATGTGTTGAGAAGCTCATGTGTTGAGAAGTTCATGTGTTGAATAAAAAGATCGAACAATAAAAATTACATTTTTATTGAGAATATGAAGTGTTAAAACATTCATGTGTTGAATAAATATTTTTGATGATAAAAATACCATTTTTATCATGTGTGTGAACTGCTAAAGATATACAATGTTGAAATAAATATCTGTTTGCTATGAATATTATTTTTAACATGTATAGGAACTAAATAAAATAGTCATGTGTTGAAATATATTTTAGTTCGACAAAAATTTCATTTTTAAGTGAAACGTGAAGTTTTAAAAATAACCATAAGTGGAGATAAACCTTTGTTCGCTAGAAATACAATTTTTAGCTTAGTTTTGCACATATATATACATGTGTTGAACAGGAAATGGATTAGCTGTTGAGTAAAGAATTTATTTGCATGCCCGACAAATAGGTAAACCTTAATGAGTTGGATGTGCAAATTTTATTATTATATCAACTCCTGTGAATGCCATTGGATGCGGAGTGCTAGTTATTCTGTGTTTAATAATAAACATCGCCATAGGATAGTAACAATTAATTTTGAACAACACTACATGGCATACTTCTTGACGATAGGCATATTTTATCATATATCACATAAGCATTTGGAGCTTGTGTGATGAGGTTGAAGATTTACCATACGAGCGAGAGGCTTGTATGGCGATGGCTATATATTACAGGTTGAACTAATGACTGGTCTGGACTATATAAATTGTAACAGTAAATTGCAAGATTATTAAAAGCCCCACACGGGTCTAGAGATGACAATAAACATGTCTCTCTGGTCATTAAGACACAAAAACCATTTATAAGGTGACGAGAATTTATTCTCTGGAGTTATGATCTATACACACTCCCCTGTGGATACCAGAACATATCACTATAAATATGTGCATGCTTATTAGGATTTATTGCGTGCCTAATACGGCCCAATAAATTTCCAAACCCTTTCCCGTACAAAGGAGGTTATAGCGAAATTTTTTGAAATATAAAGGTGTTAGTGAAATATTTGAAGTGAAAACGATATTGAAATCGTCGAATGAATTATATATATATATATATATATATATATATTAAATTAAAACGAATCGAGGCCATGCAGTTCGCGTTTTGAAATCGTAACTTCAAACGATTATACCAAAAAATCCGACCATCGGATTTTCACGAAACTGGAATTGTTGGGTTCGCTTTGGGAATATCTTCCCAATGATATAAACTTTGTTAAAATCCAACGGTTAGATTTTTCAGATATGTGTAAAACAAATTTTGGGAAAAACAGCGCTAGTGCCTCAGAACGACCTGAAACGTCGTTTAATTAAATATGGCCATTTTTAAATAAATAAAAATGGAGATATATCGTTATAAAATATTATAGACGATATAGAGTGGAAATAAACCGATTTTGCTTGGTTTGCTTGATATTTGATGGTTGAATGTGTTTGACATGAAAACTATACCAAAGAACTGAAATGTGAATGTCGAATGATTGAACCATGCGAAGAATTGATTTTAAAATCTAAATATACGTGGATTATTTGAAAAGGCCAAGTTAATTCTCATTTTAAATAATCGATCGACGGTTAGAAGTCGAAGAGATGATGACGGTTCAAGACCGACGATTTTCACATTGGATGGATGGGCGCTACTGATGCTCATGATTGGAGTAGCTACCTTGAAGGAGCTCAAGTGGTAGCCGTCCAGACGTAATGTTGATTATACGGATATGCGAGGAATTTGGTGCCTTCGGCTTCGTTCATACCCAGAACGAACTTGTAAATGGACTGTGTGTCTGACATTGGATTTTGTTCTATGCTGATTGATCTCTATTAAATATATATCTGTTTGGCGACGGAGAATTTATTCTCTTGCTTAACTCCATTCTCTTAGATGTACGAGCTCAGAGGTTATATATCGATAGAAATCAGTCGCATGGAGTGAATTGCCTGTGTGGCACGCCTGAGTGGCATGTGATCGAGGCTTCTGTTGTAAAGCAAAGACTTGTGGTTGATGATCAAAGCATGGCCCATGTGGCGTAGCTTTGTGTATAGCATGGATTCGCGAGCCTCACTCCTTGGTATGAGTCAAAAACGGGAGAAGGACCCAAGGAGTGCACGATGTTTCTTTCTAGCTACGGTGGTGTTAGTGACTTACCAGCCCTGACATTTATATATACTTTTCACCTGTGTGGTTGTTGAAATGCGAGGCGCCTCGATTATAGGTCTGTAAGGACTGGGAAACGTGTGTTCAGGAATTGCTAATCCTCAAAAGTAAGAGAGGACCGACCTTGGAGGATCCAGGGATTGCTGTGTGCGGTCCTGGGACATTTGCTAGAGTGTCTCGAACGGAGAGGAGCTTGCCCCTTGCCTCGACTCATGATGGAATCCAATTTCCAATATGAAATTGCGGATGTGATTGTATTACTAGTATGGCGACATAGTAGATGGTAGCTATGCCACCTAGGATTAATATTTATGATTGAATTTTCTTTTGAAACATATATGCAGTAGTAATAATATCAAACACTTTTATTTATACATGTGAAGCATCTCTTGGCCATTATAAGGTAAAAACTCTATCCTCTGGCTTGCGTTGCATTGTGTGATGGGACCTGAGTCTTATAATGGCTTCATTTTTATAAAAAGTATTGCGATGATTTAATAATTTACTTTATTTCACGCACTAGCACTCATTGGAGTAAACCCGTTCCGCGAAAGTGGCGTGGTCCTTTGATTTGCCTTATAGTTGTGGTTTAATTAGTTTGGTAGATTTCTCATACCAGTCCCATGACTGACTCATAGTTTGTTTCACCTTGCAAACTCGGGTGCCCTTATTTTCACATGGGCAGCCTAGTTACAGGCAGCTGACATATTTTGGCTTGGCACCACAGTAGAGGTGCACCTTTGGCTCATGGAAAGGCTTGACTACATGTTGATGACTATGATTTTTCCGCCATTACTATATATGTATTATGATTCCACCACAGGCGATGTAGACTGATGTTTCGTTTATGTACTCTCTATATATGTGATTCTGCTACAGGCGATGTAGACTGATTATGTATTATTATGCACTAAGTTGTATCCTGTACTGTGCTCTCTGATGTGGTGATATTTATATGATTCCGCTGTCATATTTGTGTAAATTATTCTATTTCTTGTTTATGTTATTATCTGTACTCTGCTAATGATGATTAATGTGTTATATTCCAATGATATCCTTAACACCGTAGCACGGGGTTTTGAGATCGTCACACAATCGCTCCCTTCTTAATAACAACGCCCGCTTCTTCAAACACTCCGTAACATGCACGAAATCCATGTATAGCTTCACCTTCATCTCCTCTGTTGCCATACCTCCCATCCACTTGCGTTGTTCCACGAACTCCCAAGCGCCGTGATAGCCACCAAAACCTCAAACATCTCGCTGCCCTTTTATTTTTATTTTTATTTCATATAGTTTTGATTTCCTTAGCAGAAGAGAGAAATTGTCATATGCTTTAGTATTGAAGAAGAAGAAGTGAATATTAAAATAGGTTGCTGGGGTTAAATGAAACCGAGCATGGCTATTGTCTCAGCAGCAAGAAAAACGAACGGTACTTTTGTATTTTTAGCAGAAGAAAAAGGGAAGATAGGAACGACAACTCATTCGAAGCATGCAATGTAGGATAGGTTACTGGGTGGCCATAGTCCATGTATTTTAATAGCGGCGAGGGAAGTTGTTTCATGCCGTATAGACAAGATTTCATTTCATAGCATAGGGTGGAGTTGGACATTTTAGGATATGATGTGTACATTGGAGTGAATAGTTGAACCAATTTTTAAGAAAAGGTAGGGGATATATAAAGTGTTTACCTGATTTATGTTGTCAAGCTAAAAGTTGTGTGCTTCAAAAATAAGCGAAGGCGGTAGAATGTTTAGAGTGTATTTATCTTCTACTAAATTTGATACGAATTATTAAATTTTAAATTTTCTTTTTTCCTGTTGTTTATCGTTGAGTGTTTAGTATTGGTACCGTTATAACGAATTCCAAATGCAATGGAAACAGACATATCACTATGTCTTAACATAACGAGCACAATGAAATTAATTTTGTTGTTAACCGACTCCTTTTGCACAACGAAGTTAGTTTAATACCAACTTATTTATCTGTTCACCTTAAATTTCGCCTACCGACGAAACAACTCCGTTTGGCTCCAAACTGTAAATCTAGCCATAATAAATTATAGTATTCCAGTAAAATTTGTTTCATTGAAAATAGAGGTCATTTGAAAAATAATCATTTTTAAAGCTTATATAATATTGATAAGGTAATATTTAATTCCTAAACAGCTCAATTTAATGATAATAAATCAATGTTATCGTGTGTGTATATATATATATATATATATATATATTCAAATGGAATCTTATACAGCTTCAGACTCAACCAATATAGATTTATAACTCAATATTATATGATTTTGGGTTAAACTATATCTGAATTATATAGAAATCCCTTTTATATTTATTAAATAAACGCTATAATTATTAATCGAATCCACAACGACTATTTTAAATTTTGATTTGGACATAACTTGCAATCTATAATATGAAATCTTCATTTTTCTCTTTCATTTGAAAAATATAATCAAATAAATCCTAACGTGTCTTATTTCATCGAAATCCGACTTATAACGGATTATGTATATTTAATTGAAGTACAAAACTCAGTACTAAGAACTACCACGTCGTTTGGAGCTCGTTTTAATTATATTATAAATTTAAATGTTCAAAGTTCATTTTATTAAAAAAATTCGATATAAAAACCCATTAATATAACTAAATTAACATTTAAAATAGATTTCAATATTCTTTATTAACATTCGAAAATCTGGGACGTTACATTCTTCCCTCCTTAAACGAATTTCGTCCCCGAAATTACAAGGTAAGAAGAATGTTCTGAATCCAATCATTCCGAAAATAACTAATTTTGAATTATTATCAAAACAAATTCAAACTATTTAAAATTTCCAAAAATTTCGCTAGCACTTCCTCTGCATGGCTCTACCAGAACAACTACAAACGTCACTCAGGGCCCTACATTGATAAAAAGAAAACAAAAGCCAAGCGGTTAACCTAATTCAGGGGTATAAAATTAATCACTAACCAACAATACTAAGGTTTACCTATTTGTCGGGCAATTCAGTTCCAATTTCGAAGCAAATCAACTAACTGCTCTTCGTCTTCCAACTTGAACTTCAATATTAATTTTCATGGCCTTTTGGAATCTGTACTTAACTCAATTTATAATACAGGTAACAAATATAGTGTTAACACATGTAGCTTCATTTCATATCTGATTCTATATCCAATTTATTATACTGGAATTTATTTCTTGCTTCCAATTCATTAAATTTCTTAATAACTCGTTGTTGAATTCAATTTAACCACTAACATCCAATAAATCAAACAGTACACAATCAAACCAATTTATAGTATATACAACATTAGTATTTGATGTTTATATTAACTTTGATTAAACATATTTTAATATCAATCAATTAAGATCTGATGATTTCTTTATTATCCACTCAATTTCAAAATTCCGAATTTATTTTATTCAATTCCACTTGGATTCCATCCACTTAACTAGGTTGGGCTTCAATTTCATATCCGATTCATTTTGAATTCTAATCCAATCAGTCAAAACAAACAATCAACCAATATTACTAGACAATGGAAAATTATTTCCTTTTTCTATAAAAATATAATTTGGGTAAAATTATTTCATTTACCCTCTTTATAAACAATATTGTGTCAATTGCCAGTCCAATATGGTCTAGATAATAAATTTGATCAAATAACACAATACAAAACATTTTATATAAAATTCACAAATACGCTCTCTCGTATATATACACGAACTCAGTCTAGGGTATTTCTAACCCCATCTCTATCAAATTATACAACAGAGCCAAGGTTACTTCTTAACCAATAGCTCTGATACCAACTATAAAGGCCCACAAATCCGTACCCTTTGAGCTGACTAATATTACACTCGTCCAACCCAAAGTACATGGAAATACATATCCTTAATAGAAAGAAAATTAGAGGATGAGGAAAGAAAGAAAGACTTATTAGAAAAGTAGAGAAGAAGAACCGATACCTAATAAGATTATCACATCGTAGCGGAGTGAAATATAATACAGTCTTAACTTTATTGAAAGCTTAAAAATCATACTTACATCATCAGAGTATATCAATCAAAAAAATCTGGACAGCTATAACAACCTGTCAACAAATACAACACACAACAGAATAATATTTTATATCATACATCTAGACTCCTCCATCTTGTCTCCGAACTTCACAACATCCGATAACCTAAACCTATTACTCGTGCCGACCCGAGACATTACAAACGCCACGGATCAGTCTGGTGAACCAACGCGAGAAAAACTCACTAAGTTTATAAATAACATCCATATGGCTTAACTTTGAAGATCCTTTTGAAAGGAAGGGTAATAGTAAGACTGACCCACACATAAACATGGACGGTTTTAACCTTACTATAACCAAATATTTTTTATACCAAAATTTAGTGATATTATAATAGTGTCCGTCAAGTAAATAACTAAATAGCAGAACGCTTGCATCTCACGCTACACATATATAGTCTAAAATAAAAAACCGTGGGGCTCTTATTGGAGATTGGATTCCAGCTATGACAAGGTATGCGGCCACCTTCTAATCAGTGTACTCTAGAGGGGATACACTGGGGTTCAACAAGAACATCTTGCAACCCGGCCACACGTGACCGCTCACTTATTTAGCCTAAGTATAGCGAATGTATTATCACTCGACAGCTTTAAGGGCCCACTGTCCATCCGCAGAGATACAGAATCGAAAGAAGAATAAATAAGGATTTTCTCTAGATTGGTGATAATACTCCCCGCTTGGGAATGACCCACCTAGCCATGCTGCCTACCTGATTTTTTTCATTTTCCAGTTGATGAGGCTTGAGGCTACATTATCTTCTAGAACTGCACACCATATTTAACTTTGAATGCCACATCATCAAACCCGCCAAATCACATATTGAATTCCCCAAAAATAATATGGGTATAAAGCTAAGAGAAAAAATTTCTCCACCACCAAATGTAAATACGTTTGAGGTAATCAACCCGTAATTTATTAGGTATACTTTGTCAAACATTTGTCTATACAAGTAATCCAGGAATAGGATGAACTGAAGGCACCCTCCTACCGCCTCCAAAGGATCAGCAGCGAGTAGTCCTTGCAAACTCGCAAAATCCCACTCATGACCGAATCACGTCAGAATACCTCTGGTTGCAACACAGTGGATATTCGACAAGTAATCTTTCCGCTTATGAAGATTCACGATCTTCAATTTCTCCATCTTAATCAACATCTTCAACATTTCGTATTTGCTGGTCGGAATAGTTTCGAAAATTTCCGTACCAACAATCGTTGGCCAGATTTTGATAGTTGGTTATTTAACTATCAAAATAAAACAACATTCAACCATAAAAGAAAATTAAATTCACATATTCTATACCCAGCATCATTTGGCCTCTTTGATTAACCATCAGTTTATTAAACTCTTAAAATTCAGGGAAAACACTTCCATTTCTACTATACCATACAATTTGAAACATAATCTTTGAAACCATTAACACTCATTAACTCACTTCATTTAACCATTCCTTGCCATCGAACCCGACTATCCCTTAGTCAACAATGAAGTCAATCAATTTGGGGTATAATTACCTCTCAGACCTTAACTGAACAACACTATTAACTTTGAAATAGACATAGTTCGCGACTTCGAATGCCAACAACAATTTACTCCTGTAAACCTTGGATTTAGTTGAAAATCTACTTCTTTACCAAATAACATTGATGATGATAACAACATTATAATCCGCTCTTTTCAAAATATCTATCTTGAAAACATACTTTTTGTTAATCTAAATAAATAATTAAATCTTGTAAAAATAGAAAGTAAATATTACTTTTATATAACACGACAAAATTACTCCAACGTATAATTCCCTTTGAAAAATCTCTTATTTGATAAAGATTCCGAACTTCGGAAAATTCTTCTGTCAACTCATTTTAGACTTTCCCCATTACAAGTTTCACATGAACTCTTGAAATCAGTTACAACATTTTTTGATTTGTTACTTGGCTATATGTTTTCCTAGATTGGATTTTACGCAAACTCGATCAACAGAATTTCTTACTAAGAATCCACTTAAACCTTTTAAAATGCTTAACATTTTATTTCGTCGCTCATAAGGCCTTACGACTTCATACACTTCCATTTAAAGAGTTAAATTCAAAGGTCCTCATTTTGATTATTAAGAAATAATCAAATTCCAATATTATTAGAAATCTAATTTGTTTACTTTATTATTTACTATTAAAATAGTAAATTATCCTCTAAAAGGATTAAATATAATAATCGACTTTAAGAATAATTAATGATCAAATAGATAATTGATTCTAGTTAAAATTAGTTGACTTAGTCAACTCAAGGCATGTTTAATTTGTTAACCTTGTTAACCATCTTTATAAATCAACTAATATAATTCAATCAAATAAATTGTTTATTTATAATTTAAATGATCATAAAAACGTAATTAATTTCGGTGTTCAAACAGAATCATATTTCAAATTCATATATGAACAGAATAATAAAAACATTCTGAATCGATTTAATGTTGATTTCAAAAATATTTATTTTTGTCGATGGCATTAAAGAGGCAAATGTCTACTAAAGTAGCGAACCATGAAATATCAGTCCATTGTACATAACAATATATAATCATACTGATAAGAATTATCAATAATAGTGAGGAATCCGGTTGGATTCCTCCAACCTGCCCTTCCCTGCATCATAATTGGTGATCTCAATTTCAGTATTGCAATATATTATCACATTAAACGAAAATAAGCAGTTCACTAATAACAGTTAACAATCAATCAACATTATCCATTCCGGCATCCAATTATACATTTATATTATTATAAACGTACTCAACAAGGTAAGTTACCTTGTTTGGAGTATAATCGTTAAAATAATGATTTAATTCGATTAAATTAAACAACATTTATCAGTAAATAAAAATATATAAATTCAGCATTCATGCAAACATGCATCAAACCATTAATCATTAGCAACCAATGCACACAAAATTAAAATACGGCTTATAAAAATATAAGCAGGATAAACTGAGTGAGTTGAACTCACCTTGATTTGATTTTTAGTTGAAATGTTTTGGTTTCAGCTAAATTAAATTGTCGTTTAATTTAGTTGAAAACTCATACTGCTTCCAACCCTATCCGGAACAGTTCCAGAATGTAGATCTCTTTACTGCGATTTCGCTGCAACTGTCTTGTTCCATTCTGCAATTGTATGTGAGTTTCAATGGTTAAAATTTAGACCATTAAACTATAATATTAATTCCATAATTAAGTTTTTGAATTAAATAAATTAATTGATTATTAAATAGAATGGACAGGTAAAAAACTTCTGTTGTTCACTAAGAACACAATACGCCACGTAAATTTGTGTCCATCCTTTATAATATCTCCCCCCGCTTGTTTCCAAAGTTGCCTCGTTCATTCGCTTTGGGCCCCTTTTCTTCTTTTCATATTCCTTTTCTTCCCGAAGTAATCCTACTGGCTCATTCACATATTCCCCACGTTTCATCCATCCTGGATCCTTACGCCTGCACAACAGGCCATCCCCCTATTCCCTTCCCAATGTTGTTCATGAATTCTTCCCATACGTTTTTTTTCATTTATATATTTCTAATAGCCCAAAAGGCCATTTAGAAAATCAATCCCATGTATACAATCATTGCTTCTTCTTTTCACATACTATATGTTCCACAGTTCCAGCCTTCCAGGCATCACCTTCCATCCACCACCTTTGTAACAACCTAGAAAATCAGAACCAATTTAAAATTTTTGTTTTGGCTATTTTAATGAATTTATAATATTTAAAATAATAATGACTAAAAATTTATATGAATCGAAGTTAGAACGAATATACTTATTTTAATTCTAAAAGGAGTTAGAAATAGCGCGGTAGCTTGAAAATTAAACTCTAAACTTTGACTGAATGTACAGGATTCAAAATAAATCGGATTTCAGTAAAACCAAAAATATTTAAATATGTTTAAAAATATCTTTCTAATGAATTTGAAAAATTGAAATTTCATAGCGGGAATCAAAAGTTATGGCCAGTTGATTATACATAATAGTTGTTATGAAATTTAATATAAATATAGCCCTTAAAAATAGACATTTTGCAAACGACCTCCTTTTTCGACGAAACCACTTTGGTTGGATCCGGAATATCAATTTACGACTAGGGTTAAAATTCCATAATTTTTGGAATTAATTTGTGAGCGTGGCAAAAGAAAACGCATTTGGTAATTTCAGTTTGAATTGGATCGACCAGGAAAATGGCGATTTTTCGAACAGTCTCCAAACTCGACGAAAATAGTTCTGTTAGGACCATATCATCAAAACATAGCTAAATTTATTTTTTGAGAACTTTTGGAGTCATTATGTGGCCCCGGTAAATTAAAATTTACGTTCAAATGCAATATATATTGATTTATATTTTAATTTAAATGAAAACTAATCAAAACATTAGAATTGGCTTACAAAACATGTCCCATTTTGTCCGGAATGGGGGTATTTGGTTAGTGTGACAGTTGTTGGGTTTGATTTGGAGTTCGTGACATTAAACAGGTAAATTACAAATTTAATATTAAAATATTATTAAAATAATTATATATATAATTTCCATTGAAACCCTATCTCATAAATTGGGCCGCCGTCACTTTGAAATAAACAGTGATAGAGCTCCCGAATTCATCCACCATATTCTCCAAATCGGTTTCAAAATAGTTGATCATTCCAAAGCAAAAATTATGAAGATTTTTGTAACATCCCGCATTTTTATCGATTTGTATTTGAATATTTAAATCTGTTTAAATATTGAATTCCTAATATAAGTGGATTTATATATTGATTAAAACAAAGTTGAACGTATAAAAATATATATTTAATATAATCGAGCCGTAATATTGTGGCAGTTCGTAATTTAACATTCTGAACTTCAACTGAGTGTACAGGATTCGTTATAAACCGGATTTCTGCGAAACAAGAAACGATGGAATCTGTTGAACTGTTTTTTTCTAATGGAAGTGAAAAACCAAGATTTTGTGTTACAGATTGTGAGTTATGTCCAAATCAAATTTTCAAATAGTCACTGTAAAATCGTTTATCGACCGTAACGGTTTATTCGATATAACTAGATATCGGTTTCGAATATGGACAAGGTTCTTTTGAGACGTAGTGATAATTTAATTTTTAGAATTTTACTATAATTTTTAATTAATTAAATGTGCAACTTTTTATTTGGAGTATTTTGCACCCTATATAAATATTTTGGGATTTCAAAATATAAGTTAATCTACCGATATTATCATATTTTCGAAATCGTGGCACATAGCTCTTCACGGTCGTACTTTTTTTTTGTCCATAGTGGCTCGTACGCAAATAAGATTTATGTTATGGGGACCGTAAATTCTTTTTATAAGCTGACTTTTACGAATACATGGCCCTTCACGTTACCAAAACTATAGTTCAACTGAACATTTAGAATCTTGAATTGGGGCCGGAAATGATCCATTGGAAATAAATGAATAATGGTGCAACTTTAGTCCACTAATTATAAAAATAGACAAATTTTTCCTCTCAGTAGTTCATGCTTGATGTGCAATACGTGACCAGGTTCTAAATACATAACCAAGCTTGTTCACCTTCAAAATACATACAAACTTATCTTTTCGAGAATCATAAGAAAACATATATTTATACACGCGGACACCCATGTTTAGTACAAGACTAAAGCGTGAATAGTCACTTGTCTTAGCCAATATATCTCAGCAAAAAGTTTCAAC